>JABUQX010054049.1:17500-22500 GCA_015478945.1 Trachelipus rathkii | reverse complement strand
ACTTACTCAATATTCTCAATAATTTTTACAAAGTTTGCTCTGAATTATTTTCTAGCGAGTAAGTATATTTGCTAACGTTCAAAATTTATATAAAATTGCGTAATTGAACATTCTTCGTTATTTTTGCGAAATTTGTTTTACTGCAAAACATTTTTACAAATATTTTTAAAATATCGATCTTAATCTACATGATGGATTGCATTTATAATTGGCAGGGAATAGTTATTTTTATCTTTCACCAAGTTAATATCATAAATATATAATTTTAACACTAGAATTAAGCGAATGCTCCCAGAAATCAGATACAAAATTTTCAGTTAGTATCTTTCACCTTCAGGATAAAATAAATAGATAAATAAATAAATAAATTAAAAAAAAAAACATTCAAAATTATTAAATTCATTTTTTCCTTGTGGATCTCGAAAAGTATTTTCAAGATGATAGAAATTTTATAATTAATTTTACACATCTACAAGATAATAAAATCAATATCTCTGTAAACGCTTTTAGAAGAAATTTTGAAGATTTACTTTGTAGTCTCAAAGTATTCTCAGAAAGAACTATTAAAATAGAGAAAATTGATTTCCTTTAATATAATTTTTTAACATGGGGTAAACTTATAAAAATTTTCAAGATAATCATCAATTAAATTATATTGTAAAAGATCTCGGTCTTCAAAGCAGTTATATAAGTAATTTATCTGAAGATTCAATAAACAATCTCATCATTATTTCTTTATTGATCATTTAGGTATATGATCTTAAATGCTCGAAAAATAGTAATTTCACAAAAATTTTGATAAACACACAAACGGTACAAACGGTTAGCAGACTGGAAGATCATATCATTTCTAAACACTTTTCCTAGTCAACTTCTCCTGGGATACCGGAGGTAGTGAAAATTTTCTTTATTTGATGAAAGTAGACGAACATCCACATTATATTTCAAAATAAATTAAATAATTCGTCTTTCATTGGATTTTTTTTTATCCTATTTGAATCCTTTTTGAATTAAATTGAGAAGGGGATTTATAGTTCTACGTGAACTTTAATCTACAGTTAATCCAGACGACTCAATTTGAATTCGAACATATTGAAAAAGCTTGTTTTGATTGACTAAACTCAATTTCAGTCAGTTTGTATTATATATATATATATATATATATATATATATATATATATATAAGTATAATGAGCATAATATATATATATATATTCTTTCATATATATATATATATATAACCAGCATATATATATATATATATTTGCTGCTAGTTATATATATATATATATATATATATATTATATATATATATATATATATAATGTACTCGTGTATGTGTGTATGAGCATGCGTGTGCGATCTATATATTTTCATACTGAATTCGTATTTGTTTGCACTCCAATAGTAAATCATTCAGATGATAAAATATTAAGCTCTGAATGAATTTGGGTCTGAAACGAACTTCAAAGTAAACAGAAAAATTTCAGGCGAGAAATAGTCCAAAGAAAATTGACTCCAATTATCTTGAAATTTTAAACGAAAAACGCACAAATAACTTCACAAATTCTTTCTCAAAAAAAAAATAAATAAATAAATAAATAAAAAAAATATTTATAGACTAAAACTAAGAGAAAACGCCTAAATCAGGATTTTTAAAATTCATACTTTTTTTTTTTTTACCAGTGAAAGAGGGATAAGGATATTTTTAACTCCTTCAAACTAATATAAGAATGATGATATATTTTAATTGAATTTTGACTTTAAAAAATATTATCTTAAATCATATTATGCTAGACCTACATTATATATTATATTATATTATTTGTAATTTATAATTGATATGTATTATGTTATGTTGTTTTTATCATTCATAATAATATGTATGTGTAATAATAATAACACTTATATATATATATATAATAATAATATATAATAATAATAATATATATATATCTACATATATCATATATAATAATAATAATAATAATACATATAACTATAATATCTAATATATATATACTCTTTTTATTCTCCTATAATTCAAATAGATATATAATAGAATATATATAATACATATAAAGATATAAATACTTATGCTCTATTATATATATAATATATAATATTTAATAATAATAATATATATATAACATATATACATATATGCATAGCTACTTTATATATAATATATATGTAATATGCTGCACCATATATATATATATGTATATATATCACACCATAATAATATATATATATAACTCTTATACCATATATACTCATATACTAGTGGGGACTCCAATGTTTGTCCACGTCAATAGTAATCTATTTAAATTTTGAAATTTTGAAATTTTGAAATTTTGTTTAATATTCGCCCTAAAAGAAAACTTACTCACGCACACACACACACACACACACACACACACACACACACACACACACACACACTCACATACCACTTTAACACTCACACACATATATATATATATATATATATATATATATATATATATATACATATATATATATATATATATATATATATATACTCTATACCATATAATATATATAACATACACTCTCCACCTACCATAAAACTATCCTCCCCAGGGAAGGGTCATGTGGTCTTCTAGGAAAACCACGACCCTGTCAGTGACGGACCATGAAGGTCATGGGTTATATGGGGCTTCTTCCGACTTAATCACGCTGGCTGGCCAGGCCCTATCACGCCGGTGCAGAGAAGTTTTTCTCGTTAGTGGCAGCACTCTACACCAAGGTACTCATTAACATCTGAGGTGGGACGAAGCTGGGATTAAGCGAGAATAAACATAGCATTTTCTCAGTTCCACCCAGTCTAGAACATGGAGGACCTCTGCTTGCTGAAAGGCAGGTGCTCTACCTCTGAATTAGGAAAACACATATTTTATATATATATATACTTATATATATATGCCTGTATATATATATACATATATATACATATATATCTCTTTTTGCTGCCCTATATACTATATATATATATATATATATATATATATATATATATATATATATATATATATATATACATACCACATATATATGAAACGCGGGAATTTGTGAAACTGTGCTGGCGACTGCGAGGTACCCTGGCCGGCAGCTTCAACTGACTAACCTAACCTTGCCTAACCTAACCTAACCTAACCTAACCTAATAACTGCGGCCACAAACTTCTATTCTTCTTCAACTAACCTAACTGTACAACCTAAATTGTTTCATTCATTATATACCGGTTTGTGATCAAGGAAACTTAGGAGGTTCTGGTTTTTGCCCGCTATCCTTATTGGGGATGTTGACTATGTTTACCCATGAATTAAATCTATTATATTCCTATATACTTATATATATATATATATATATATATATATATATATATAAATATATATATATATATATATATATATGTACTATATATATCTTTCTTCTTTCATATATATATATCCCTATTTACTGCATAATAACTCATTATATATATATATATATATATATATATATATATATATACTCTACATAATAATAATATATATATATATATATATATATCTATATATACATATATATATATATATATATATATATATATAAACCGGTATATATATTCTCTCTACTTTCTTTCTTCTTTTCTTTTGTGTCCACTTCTTTTTTCTTACATTTTTCTCTTTTCTAATTTTTATTGTGTACATTCTTATTGTATTATTATGTTATTATTATTTATTATTTATTATTATTATTATTGCATTATTTATTATTATTATTATTATTAAATTATTATTATTATTATTATTATTATTATTTACATTATTTATTAGCATTATTATTATGTTTATTATTATTGTTATTACTGTTAGTATTATTATTATTCTTTTTCTAATTTTTATTGTATTATTATTATTATTATTATTATTATTATTATTATTATTATTATTATTATTATTATTATTATTATTATTATTATTATTATTATTATTATTATTATTATTATTATTATTATTATTATTATTAATTATTATTATTATTATTATTATTATTATTAATATTATTATTATTATTGAGTCAGTGCAATGAAACAAAACCATTGCAGAAGCTGATAAGGAGATAAATAATTATCTTTTATCGCTTTCCTAAAATTGATTATTAGATAAAATAGAAAAAATAATTAATTTTGTTTGAAAAATCTGAAATTGTTTTAATAATTGTCATGGCCATAAATTTTTATCACATTCACGTCGGGAATAGCAAAACAATTTTTTCACACACGTTTTATTATAGTTCGATTTGCCTGTGTTGTTGTTAACCGATAAGCAGTCTTGGACTTATACGCTTGCGCACGCGTACATAGGCAGACAAGCATCCATATACCTACATACACACACACACACACGCATTCCCACACTCACACACACATACACACACACACACAAGCCATATATATATATGTATGTAATAATATATATATATATCATCTAAATAATAATATATATAATAATAATAACATAATACTATATATATAATATACTGCTATATAAACATATATATGTATATCATATATATATATACTATGTTTACAATAATAATATGAGATTTAGGATTTTATTCGCATATATATATAATAATATATATATAATATGTTCTCTTATAATAATAATATGTAATAATATGCCATATATATATAATATAATATAATAACAGCATAGTATAATAATACATAATAACACTGCATATAATATAGCAATAATTGTACTCTGCATAATAATAATAATATATATATCATGTAATATCATAATATTAACCTTGTAATATATAATAATAACCATATACATGTATGTAATAATATGTATATATAATAATATATAATAACAACAATAACACCGTAATATATATGTAACAATAATAATAATAATAACAACCATAATAATGGAAATATACTAATAATAACCAATATATATGTATTCCTTCTGTAATAT
>JABUQX010054049.1:5000-10000 GCA_015478945.1 Trachelipus rathkii | reverse complement strand
GTTCGTCTTATCTCCTACTTATTCCTACTTTTCATTAATGATCTCTCACCTGCACATCCTAACTCTATCTACTCATATACCGATGACTCAACCCTTCAATTCTTCCACTCATTTCAGTTCTGCTTCCTCTTTTACTTCTAAATTGCCTCTATGTCTTAATCTTTCCAAATGTATCTGGATAGGAATATTCCGGATGGGTCGTCTCAACCTTGGAAAATCAATTCTTTAAAAACACCAACTTCTGAAAATCTCCTTCTCTAAAACGTATTCTACTTTCCTATCTCTTTCGGACTGTTCTCTCGTCTCTCCTGTGACAATATATAAACATCCTGGCCTTAACATAAACAAAAAAATGTCTTGGAAAACCTATGTCACAACGGTGCGTAGGTAGGCCTCAAAGAAACTGTGGATTCTCGCTTTAGACTGCGAGCGAGACTTTTTTTCCTCTTATCAGTTGCTCCAGCTATACAAGGTCTCATCCGCCCTTCTATGGAGTACTGTTCTCTTATCTTGTGGGGGGGGGGGCTTCTGCTTCACCCGGCTTTGGATAGAGGTTCGAGTCAAAGGACATAGGCTTATTAAAACTGTTCTGTTGGTGCTTTATCTCTATTCTATATGCACCCCGTAGCGCAAGTGCTCGAGGGAACTTGTATTTGCGTACCACAACCTTTACGACGCCATCGTAGCACACAAGAAGTGCTGTATCTGTGTTGAATATTTGTGTTGATATTGGTAAAACTCTAGCTAGTTCTGTGGTGCTTCCTCCCTTCCCGCCACCTCTGTTCTGCGGAAGAATTCTTTTCCATCTTCTGTATGTCCTTGCTGAATTTAATCTTCCTCACTTTAAAAGCCTGCCGTCTGCTGCACATCGCACCGTAATTTGAGCTAGAGGGTTGAACTTTGAGCCTTACATACACCCCTCCTTTGAAATAGGGCTCTGGACTGTGAGTGGTGTGACAACTGTAAAAAAAAATGGGTGGGCAGAGTGGCAAATGAACTAAATCCCACACTCACCCCATCCAAAACATCATTCAGGTTAATTATCCCAGAAAATTGCACTCTTCAAAATTACTCTCAGATGGACCATATGTCGCAACCACACATACTTTTACTTATTCAAACTTAAAATTTAACCTTTAGAATTCTAGCACTCACAACACAACAAAATCCACCATAGCTCTCTACCACAAGTCACTCATCAGAATTCAAATCTTTCTATCCCCCTCTCATTCCTTGCCACACCAACACAAAACACATTTCACACCACACCACTCCATTTTCACCGTTTCCTTCCATCTTTGTTTCATCTTGCATCTTTCTAAATACATCCATCACCTCTCTCTTTAACATTTATTCCTCTGACATTGCATGTATCCTTACGATTCATACATTTTCGCCGAAAGAGAAAGTGACGCCGATAGACGGCAGATCACGACCTTCTCTAGCCATGCATTAAAGCATCCTGGGCACAAAAGATAAGGGGTAGTGGCCAGCCAACCCAGGACTACCACCATCACTTTAGTTGCCTTCACAACACGCAGGAACATCGATGTGACTGGCAATGTTTTTCTCCCCCACTACATAGGGATTATAAGGGATAGGATGGTCTGTATATGTTGTCGTGATAAGACGCGCGATGTTTGACTATAAGTATGTGTATATTGATATGTGGGATGAAAAGATGCATGCTCGTCCTCAGAGCATGGTCTGGAGAGATGAGTGTGGATAAAAGTTATATATATATAGTATTATATACATTATATATATCATAATATAGTAGGTGAGGTGTGAGAGTATATATATAGTAGGTATATTAGTGAGTTTAAAATTATATAAGACTATATAAATATTACACTGTTTCAAAAAAAAGGGAGGTAAAGCTATATATATATATATATATAGTAAAACTAGTAATAAGCTGCAATATTATCATAATTATATATTTTTATTTAATTAATTTTTATTTTTTTTTTCTATTTTCTTTTATATTATAAAATTCTTTATGGATTATTATTTATAAATTCGTACATTATAATTCTCTATATTATTATTTAATTATTATTATTATTATATATTTAATTATTATATTTAATTATCAATTTATCTCCTCTCTCAAGTATTCTCTATTATATATTTAATCTCCTAAAATTTCTCTATATATATGAATTTCGACAGAATTAAATCTGACATATATTTTGAGTCGAAATATTTGAGTTATCGCAGTATTGAGTATGTCGCTTCAATAAAGAAACATAGTTCATATGTACTCTGACATTTTATATAAATAAAATAATTATTTACTTAATGATCCGATTTTCCTTGTACTCTGATTGTACGTATGACTAGTATTTGAATGTATTTTAATCAGTGTATTTCCATCACATTATATTAATAATTATTATTATATTAATTAATATTTATTATTATTATTATTATTATTTAATTTTATTTTAATTTAAATATAATTTATTATTTATTATTTAATTATTATTATTATTTTAATTATATTTATAATTATTATTATATTATATTTTATTATATATTATTTATTATGCGTTAGTTTTTATTATTAATATTAATATTTATTTTATATTATTATCTAATTATTATAATTATTATTTCATTTAATTTATTAATTATATGAATTATTTATTATTATATTATTATTATTATTATTATTATTATTATTATTATTATGTATTATTTATAATTATTATTATTATTATATATATATATTATATTATTTATTATTATTATTATTATTATATATTATTATTATTATTATTATTATTTATTATTATTATTATTATTATTATTATTATTTATTATTATTATTATTATTATTAATTATTAATGATTATGTATTATATATTATTATTCATTATTATTATTATTATTATTTATAATTATTATTATTATAATATATATTAATTATTATTATTTTTATTTATACTAATATTAATAATTATTATGATTATTTATATATATATATATTATATTTTATTATTATTTATTATTAATTATTATTATAATTATTAATTATTTATATATTTATTATTATATTATTATATATTATTATTATATATTATTATTATTAATTTGTAATATTTATTTATTATTAATTAATTTAATGTATTATTATTATTATATTATTATATTATTATTATTAGTTATTATTATTATTTATTATTAATTATTATTATTTAATTATTATTATTATTATTTAATATTATATTATATTATTTTATATTATGTGTATATAATTAGGGTCATAAGAAAGAATATCGGAATTACTGATTTATTATTATTATTTAATCAATATATTATTATTATTATTATTATTTATTATTATTAAATTATTATTATTATGTATTATTAATTATTATTATTATTATTATTATTAATTATAATTATTATTATTATTATTATTATAATCATTAATAAAATATTATTTTCTTCATTTCATCACTATTATTAGTAGCATTGTATTTTATTATTATTATAACCCTATATATATATTAGTTATTTTTCATTATTTATTTTATTGTTTATATTATGGATTTAAATTTCATCTTATAAGTTATTATTATACCTATTATTAATTATTTAATTATTATTATTATATTTATTATATAATTATATTATATATAATTATTATTATATTATATTATTATTATTAATTATATTATGTATATATATTATTATTATTATTAATGTTATATAATTATTATTATTTATAATTATTATTATTATAGTATATATTTAATTATTATTATTATTATTATATAATATTATATTATTATTATTTATTATTATTATAATTAATATTATTATTATTTAGAATTATTTATTATTGATTATTTAATTATTATTATTATTATTATTTACTTATCTATTTATTATTATTATTATTATTATATTATTATTATTATTATTATTATTATTATTATTATTATTATTATTTATAATTATTATATATTAATATTATAGTAATATATATACTTATTATCTAAAAATGCGTTAAGGTACTAGTATATATTTATAAGATTATATTAACCATTAAACAAAATATTTAATACTTTCCAATAATAATTATAATTAACAAGTTATCAGTATTGTTTCAAGCTGCTAATACTAAGCTTCCCATATGATATATTATTATAAAATTATAAAATATGACATCTGAAGATATATATGTGATATAAAATAAAATTATTTATTATGACAATTTAATAATAAATGAGAATAAATGAATATATAATAATAAAAAATTAATTGTAAAAGCACAAATATAATAATATTTTACTTTATATTTTTGCCTATTATGAAGAGTTTTAATTATCAATCGAATAATATCTCTCTCAGTAATAACTAATTATATTATACATACTAAGAAATATATGAGTAGTGGATATTATATTAATATTAGCTCATTAAAGATACAAATAGTCATTACGTGATTGGCATCGCATATTTTTATAAAATATTTTTTAAAGAATGTTGAAAAATATAGAAAACTAATAAATTAATATTATTATTCTTATTCTTTTATTCATATATTACTATAGGATCTAAGTTCCGTTATTATTTATTAAGGCATTCACTTCTTTCGATATTGATGTAATATTATTATACTTATATTATTATTATTATATTTAATATATTATTATTATTTATTAATTATTTATTAATATTTATTTATATAATTATTAATATATTATTATTATTAATTATTATTATGGATTATTATTATTTATTATTATTATTTAATTATTATTATTATTAGTAATTATTATTATTATTATTATTATTATTATTATTATTATTATTATTATAGATTAATTAATTATTATTATTATTATTATTAATTATTATTATAATTTATTATTATTATTATTATATTATATTAATATACACTTTTAGAGCTCGACTGACGTAGAGATTATCTAAATTTTTGGAATTGTTTTCTTTATAGTTAAAGATTTATTATTATTATTATT
>JABUQX010054048.1:17500-25000 GCA_015478945.1 Trachelipus rathkii | reverse complement strand
TACATCCTGCCTCGGTAAACTGTTTGGGTTTTGCCTATCAACTTCGGCCTTTTCCTCCTTCTGGAAGCGTAACGATATTCACCTGTGTTTGAAATAAGGCAAAGGACCCGCTTCAACCTTCCAACTATCTTCCAATCTCTTTAACCACTGATCTTTCCAAAGTTTTCGAATCTATCCTTTACAGAAAGATTTGGAAACAATAAATCTTCAAATTTTTTCTCAGATAGCCAGTTTGAAAGTATGAAATCAGTAAGGAACACTCGACTAGTGATCGTCTTCCAATTCTCTCTGACTCTTGTTTCTCAGCTTCTCGACATTTCGGCGAATTCATTACTGAGGCGCTAGACATGTCGAAAGCTTTTAACAGAAGTTCTCTGACACAAGAGCTTGATTTGTTCAAACTTTCCTCTTTAAATTTTCATCATCTACCCTGTGGCCTTCTCTCTGATTTCTTTTCTGGTCGTGCTATAGCAGCTGTTGCAGACGGAAACCATTCATTCTTTGAAACTATTTATAGTGGTATTATTCCTCAGGATTCTGTTCTTTTGTCAACTTTTTTTAGCTTTTCATTAATGACCTATCTGTAACTTCACCACCAATCCACTCCTATACCGACGATTCCACACTTCATTACTTCCACCCAACAGATATTAAATCGTATTAGGGGGCAGGGTCGGGGAGTCAGGGAGTCAGGGAGTCGTGGGGTCAGGGAGTCGGGGAGTCGGGGAGTCGGGGAGCCGGGGAGCCGGGGAGCCGGGGAGTCGGGGATTCGGGGAGTCAGGGAGTCAGGGAGTAAGGGAGTCGGGGAGTCGGGGAGTCGGGGAGTCGGGGAGTCCGGGGAAGATCGGGGATAGTCGGGGAGTCGGGGGAGGGGGGGAGTCGGGGAGTCGGGGAGTCGGGGAGTCAGGGAGTCGGGGAGTCGGGGAGTCGGGGAGTCGGGGAGTCGGGGAGTCGGAGTCAGGGGAGTCGGGTGAGTCGGGGAGTCGGGGAGTCGGAGTCGGGGTCGGTAATTTTGGAATGGGTAGAGTCGAAGTCGGAGTCGGAGTCGGTAATTTTCAAGAGGTCTGAGTCGGTAACTTTGAAGATACTAGAGTTGGAGGCAGAAAATTTTGAACTGACAAAGTTGTGAATTGTGACTCTGTGAGGGATTTCAGTCACTTTATACAAGTTCACTGACTTGCGACTTCCACATCACAAAATGCAATTGCAAACTTCGAAGTTTTTTAACCTGCACCTTATGTTTCAATTTGGATTATATTCTAATAAATTCAACCTTCAACCTTCAACCTTCAACCTTCAACCATATACAATCTACATTTAAGATGCTGAAGAAATAAAACTCCAAGGTACGAAGGGAAATTTCTCTCATTGACAATGATGTTCTACTAGTTGCTGTTTATATTGATCCTATCTACCGGGTAAGCTTAGCTGAAGATCAACAACAAAAAGCTAAACCTGCACTTTGCAAAGTGTCAATTTGTATTAAAGGGTTGCAGGAAGTTCAAGAAGAAAAGGATACATATGAACATATTACAAGTGATAAAACTACAACTATCCCCATTACTACCTTCTCAAGTCATTCTTCAGAAAGCTCAGAAGATGAATATGAATGTGTAGGAGCTTCTAGATATTAGAAAGCTTAGTCGAAAGCTTCGCCTGGTTCAAGAAAAAGATCAAGGTCCTTCCTCATCGTTGTACACAATATTCCATAACTTTAAACAAAATTTATTTGCTGCAAGGAAAGAAGTTGAAAAAATTGATATAACTTCAAAGCTTAAATTAGAAGAGGCCGTCGAAAAGTATCCAGACATTGCACAAGAAGCTACAATTGCTGTTACTGCTCTTCCTCCAACACAGGTTAGTGTTGAACGTCTTTTTCTGCTCATAGCATTATAAAATCAGACCTAAGAAGAAAATGAATGAGGACCTGGCAGATGTTATCTATTTTTAAAAACCAATTCATTAAATGAGTAGATTACACTAGAAGTAAGTTCATGTAACTAAGTAATGTAGCAGTTTTTATATATTAATATATATATATATATATATATATATATATATATATATATATTTATCTATACTATATATATATATATATTATATATATATATATATAAATATATATAAATAAATTATATATTTTTTTATATAATATATATATATATATATATATATATATATATATATATATATATATATATATTTATATAGTATATATATATATTATATATATAATATATATATTATATATATATATATATATATATATTTGTAACGTCAGTTTACTTTATTTAACCAATATGAATGATTTCTCGGCCAGGTCCCCAATTGATGTCACACATGTATAGGTGTTTTCGCCACTCTGTTGATAGTAACGTCCTAATCAAAAGATTATAATGGATCTGATGGATCCTGAAACACTTGCATGAAGAATATGCTGACCTACAAAACCTTCTATGATTAAAACGAAAGTACCACAGTGCAAGGGGTTCGTTTTTAGCATCAAAAATATTACTAAGAGCAATCAAAATAAATATAGCTTGAATAAAATTGACACGACACTATATGTATTTTATTTTTTGGTTTACTAAGTGACCCGTGCAAAATATTTTGCTATAGAAAATATTTTTTTTCGGCTGCCTAATATAAAAAATAAATATTTTTCTTTAAAGAATGCCGTCATATTGTAACAGAAGTATTGAAAGAAATTGAAAAAAAGGTAGATGCGGAAATTTACACGATTGGGAAATTAAACGCCTTCTAAAATTACGCATGAACAAGCGCCTTACAAAAATGGGTCCGGCATTTCGATATTACAAGATAATAGCTATAAAATCAACACCCCCTTCAAAACACTTTATTCTAAACCAGCTCTTGAAAAATATTACTTACTGTGCTGAGAAACCGAGGTATAATGGGGGGGGGAAAAAACCCCCCAAATACCAAAAAATAAAAAAAAATATCTAACAAGAATATTATGGAATGAATATTAATATATATATATATACTATTATAATAATATACTATATCTTATTTTTATATATATATATAATTTATTATATTATATATATATATATATATATATATATATATATATATATATATATTTATTTACGTCTTACGTCTTCCCTCAGACGGAATCTAAAAGATCTGATCCTAATTCCCCCTCAGTTAATAATTAAATTATTACCTGAAAACTAATTAGCAAAAAATATGCTATCACTTTAAATCAACTAGTTATAAAATAACAGGACAATATTTACTTTAAAATAAATAAATATTAAAGCTTCATAAATATTATAAATAATATTAAAATATTACTTTTAAAATACTCAAAAATATTATCAATAATATTAAAACATTACCTTTAAAAAAATACTCAAGGTCAGAAAAATGCATGTAGATAAAATATACCAGAATAATAAAGCAACACTTACGTCATCAAACACAGGTGTGTTATCATGTGATACTTCCAACTAACCTTGATGATAATAATAATTATACGTTTAAACACCTTAAATTAATTGCATGATAAAAGAAAATAAAAAAACATATTATCATCATTAACATAAGCCATTAAAAAATAATAAATATTACTCTAACAGCACTGGAATAAAATATTGCATAATTTAACACAGGTAATTTAGACAACACAGGTATTACTACTAACGAGCAGACGATACAAAGACATAACGGTAATTACAGATGCCAAGATGGTATGTTACCACGTATACGATTACAACACATCAAAGCTCATATATATCCAAGGACAAAGTCATTTTTAACCTGAAAAATATACTGTTATATACAAGCGCAAGCAATCTAAGATACACATTTGACCAATAAGAACACAATACCAATCAGAAGTATTAAATATGTATTCACCTTTTATCCTAAAACAGCAGGTAACTTGCATTCTTCTAATTACAACACAAAGGCGGAGTCAACCTGACAACGTTTCATTACATTAAAATAAAAAAAAATTAAAATTCTCAAGACTTAAACAAAAAACACAACTTTAAAATCAAAACTGCGCTTCACTCCCTTTCCATAAAATAATTAAAATATAAACTCATAAGACTCTTTTTAACTTCGAAATATATTACAAAATAAGCCTTGCTGTTTTATATTTTCATTTATTTTATAATATGACTTCCGAAATATTTACAAATTAAGAAATCGTAATAATAATAATAATAATAATAATAATAATAATAATAATAATAATAATAATAATAATAATAATAATAATAATAATAATAATAATAATAATAATAATAATAATAATAATAATAATAATAGTATAATAATAAAAATTAAAATAATTAATAATAATAATAATAATAATAATAATAATAATGATTAATAATAATAATTAGCAATTAGATAATAATAATAATTAATAATAATAATTAATAATATAATTAATAATAATAATATATAATAATAATAATAATAATAATAATAATAAATAATTATAATAATATAATAATATAATTAATATAATAATTAATAATATAATAATAATAATAATAATAATAACAATAATAATAATTAATAATAATAATAATAATAATTAAAACGTAATAATAATGACAAGCAAATTTAATAATAGTCGATAATTATTAATAATAATAATAATAATTAATAATAATAATAATAATAATAATAATAATAATAATAATAATAATAATAATAATAGCAATGACAATTTCTATTTTCCTGCAAGTGAAGCTTGAGACAAACATTTCAATTATCATTACTATTACCATTATTGTATATCATACAAAAATTAAAAGAAAATTGTTATTGCTTATATATATATATATATATATATATATATATATATATATAATTTTCATATATATTTATATCTTATTATATATTGATATATATAATTTATACTATTTCTTTAGAATTTATGCTATGGAGAAATGATATACATAGAATATATTTACATTTCTCTTATATATATATATATATATATACCTATATATATATATATATATATATATATACTATACTATAAACAATAACAATTTCTGTAAGTGTGTGTAAGATATTTCTATTAAGTATATATATATATATATATTAATATATATATATATATATATATATATATATATAATATATATATTTTATATATTTATATATATAAAAATATAAAATATAAAAATATTATATATATATATATAAAAATTATATATATATATATATATATTATATATATATATATATATGCTATAAAGGTTCTTTATATACATACAGTAGAAATGGCAACCATTATCGATTGAAAATGTTCAGCAAAAGGGAGAGTTCAACATGAGAGGGAATTGATGACATTTGAACAAAAGAACAAATCTAGCTGTTCAAACGTTACCAATATTATATATATATAAATTACTATATATGATATATAATATATATATATATATATATATATATATATATATATATTATAATTGTTATATATATATATATTATATATATATTATATACATATACAGGGGTATATGTGCGTATATATAATGGTAAATAATATATATCTCTATATAGGTATATTATACTATTATTATATATAAAGCCCTCAATGAAATTATTCCAAGTTCATACAAAATATTTGGGATGGAGTTTAAGTCTGTTAATTATAGATTTTATATCTAACAAAATATAGTAAATACAAAGCAATTAAAAGAGTTGCGATATTTTATTACCAGAAATGAGGGAAACAATCTGCGGACGTTGGGATATTTGTTAGTTTTAAGTGGCTGTTGATTCCATAGTATATATATAGTTTAGTATATATCTTATTATATATAATATTATATCTATATAGTCATACTATTATATATACTATAGATACTATCTATATATATATATATTAAAAGGTGAATATATACAGCTATTTATATATACTCTATTCTTATATATATATTTATATATATAGTCTAGTTATAAATTTTCAGGATCAGGGGGTTTTAAAATGTAAGTTTTTTATAGCTTTTTGTACTATTGCAGATGGTTCCAAGTGGCTGCTACCTTAGTAAGCAGATATAGAGTATGAGATAGTATAAAAAATTCAAATTGACTCTCGATCCACTCTCGTGTAGGTCAGATTAAGTGGCTCAATATAGAAATTTAATTTAGTAAAAATTGTAAGGTTTTTCATTTTGGTAAATCGAATAAAAGATTTAACAGCGATATGAATGGGGATTGGCTTGAGCCTTTAGACCAAAAAAAAAAAAAAGATTTAAATGGGAGTATAAGCAGCAATCTGAGAGTAGCTATCAATGCTTGGAAGCAAGAGATAAAGCTAGAAGAATGTAAGATATAATAAATCGCACTATGGTTTACAAAACTAACAAAGTTATAAGTAGCTGTATAATAGCTATTTTAAGTCAGTATTAGAATGTTGCGCGCACGTTTATGCTCCTTATTTAGGAAAAGGCCTTGGTATGCTGAAAAGAGTGTAACGTAGTGAAACTAGGATGATCTCTAAGTTTGATGGTAAGAGCCATGAAGAGAGGCTGAAGAAGTTAGGAATGTTTTCTTTAGAAAGGCGATTTCTCATAGGAAGCATGATACAAGTCTATAAAATATTTACATGCATTGATAATACTGACTCCAATAAATTCTTAATAGTAGACCACGAACAGGAGACTAGGGGACAAAATAAGAAAATTAGGAAGGCGTGGAACCTTGCTGTAAGAAAACATTCATTTTGTAATAGTGTTGAAAATTTTTTAGAATAGTTTCCCGCAGGAGGTTGTTGAGTGTGACTCACTTGGAGCATTCAAGAAAGGATTGGATAGGTATATGGATAGTTGGGGCATCATATAGTATATTCTGACGTAGCCAAAGTGGCGGGTTTTTAGTTAGTTAAGTAAACTGCATGTTATAGCTACCGGTAACACAATAAACTTATTAAAGCTAGTACTGTGGTTAGCATAAACCTTAGCTATAGTTTTTGCTATTGGTAATAGTTGGCGTATATATTATATTGACCTTTGCTTAGGAAATTGACAGGCCTTAGGGTGTGGTGTAGGTGGTGTATGTTGCATGGGCATGTATTTGATAAATATTTAGTTGACTGGGACAGTCACGATATGCTCATGTGGCTTCTAACTGCTTCTTTGTTTCCTTATCTCTATCGGAGGTAATACTGCGAATTTTGATATAAATAGAGACTATCTGATTGGACAACGATATGATGGTGTAAAAGCAATGAAGAAATGTTTTAGAGGTGTTTAAGCTGTCGAAAATAACCAGCAGCGTTAGATGTTCATTGCTGTTCACATCCATGTGAAGTACAACACATTAAAAACTTTATGGCACATCGAATGCAACTATATGCTATTTTAGATTGCCAAGGCCGACTACTCTTTTAATAGAAAAAAATAGAAAAGATTTTCCCAGACACAAAATGGACAAAACCCTCACGAATGGGCGAAACAAGGCTGGTGGAAAATTTCGATGGATTGTTACGATCTAATGAAATTT
>JABUQX010054048.1:5000-12500 GCA_015478945.1 Trachelipus rathkii | reverse complement strand
TTATTTATTTTTTTAAAAAAAACATGGATAAAAATGTCTCCTGATTAATAAAATGTTTTTATTTTTTTTTTAGCTGTTATAGTTTTTAGTTACATGCC
The DNA here is from genome assembly GCA_015478945.1 of Trachelipus rathkii. Lineage (NCBI taxonomy): Eukaryota > Metazoa > Arthropoda > Malacostraca > Isopoda > Trachelipodidae > Trachelipus > Trachelipus rathkii. Next base: position 12,402 of record JABUQX010054048.1, on the reverse strand, counting down.
TGGCCTCTTCGGGATGCTGACATATATATATATATATATATATATATATATATATATATATATATATATATATATATTTTCTTCAATATACTATATATATATATATATATATATATATATATATATATATATATATATATATATATATATATATATATATATATATATATATATATATATATATAATCATCACCCACCTTTTCCCGCCAAGATTAAGGATAAGGTGCGTAGCATGCATAGGAAACAGAAAAGCAGTAAAATAATATGATTAAAGTCTAAAAGGAAGCTCAGCCTTACCGCTCCATTCATAAATTTTAGTGAGAACTCGTGACAGTCAGAAAATCCACCCTAGAGCTTCACGGAACCGCAATGGACCTTCACTATGGCATCTCTTCAATGTACTGTTCATACCTTGGCCCAGGTGGGCCACAAGCATACCCTTTCACAAAACCACACCATTTACTCCAATTATGCACCTATCTACTAGCCTCGGCCAAACTCACATTTCTCTCCTCCAGGCAATCCTTTACTGACTCAATCCACCTTTTCCTCGGTCTCCCAGCCGGCCGATTTTCAGAACACTCACCACCATATATTCGCTTAACCAACCGACTATCATCCATCATTTCCACATGACCAAATCATCTCATCGTACTTTCATTTATTATCTCATTTATTCCTTTCTTCACACCACACAACTCTCTCATACACTCCTTTCTTAATTTATCAATTCTTCTCACACCTAACACACTCCCAAGATTGTCCATCTGAACACATTGTACTTTAGATCTATACCTTTTATTTCAGACCATAGTCTTACTACTATACTTAACACAGGCAACAACATACCCTCATATATATATATATATATATATATATATATATATATATATCTATATATATCTCTCAGTATATATATATATATATATATATATATCACTATATATATATATATATATATATATATATATATATATATATATATATATATATATATATATATATATATATATATATATATATATATATATATATATATATATATTCATATATATATATATATATATATATATATATATATATATATATATATATATATATATATATATATATATATATATATATATATATATTCAACTTTTTTCTATATATATATATATATATATATACTATAACTTACCTGTAAACTGTACTTACATCCTCTCCCAGTAAGGCTCACGAGCCTGTCAGTGGGGCCAACCTCCGCTTCCATTGTGTTCTATCGATCACGATCCCATCCGCCATCAACTCATCCATTGCAGGCATCCGGTGTCTCCTTAATGAATCCTCCACTGTGTCTCCATCTCTTCCGCGGTCTTCCTCTCGGCCTCACTCCCTCCGGTCTCCACCTCCACCTCCTACTGGCAACTCTCTCTTCCTGCATCCTCTCCAGGTGTCCCCACCATCTTAGTCTGGCTGCGTTCACTTTATTCATCATGGGTTTCACACCCACGCTCTCCCTCACTCTCTCGTTTCTCACTCTGTCTCTCCTCGTCTTTCCAATCACCATCCTCAACACATTCATCTCCGCTGTCTGAATTCTACTCTCCTCTCTCCCTGTCATGCTCCATGTCTCTGCCCCATACAACAGTATTGGTGTCAACACTCCCTCGTATATTGCTCTCTTCACCTCTTTGTTCAAATATTTATCTTTCAAGATGGGGTATATTGCTCTTACAGTCCTGCCATATTGCTCAATTTCCCTTGCACACCCCCTTCTCTTCCAAATGTGCTACCTAGGTATTTACAGTATATCTGTCCACATTTTTAATCTCTCTACCGTCCACCTCCACTATCAACTCCTCCTCCTCCTCCTCCCTACTTACTATCATTATTTCTGTTTTCTCCACATTCATATTTAATCCAGCTTCTCTCAATTTTCTGCGAAACACAGCACCATTTGCCTCAACCTCTCACCATCTCCCCTCCAACACGCCAAATCATCAGCGTATACCATGATGTCTCCGTCAATCTCCTCTAAACTCTCCTTCACACCTCTTATGACTGTGTCCAAATATGCTATAAACAGTATCGGCGACAACACACTACCCTGCCTTACTCCAGTTTTTACCTCAAACCATTCCTCGTTTTTATATCCAGTTCTTACCTTACTTAAGCTATTCACATATGTACTTCTTACTGCCTTTATCAGTCTGTCTTCAACTTCATAATCCCTCTCCAGAACTCTCCATAGCTTCTCCCTGGGTACAGAATCAAATGCTTTCTTCAAATCTATGAAGGCGATATTCTTCTTGTATTCCCATGTCTTTTCCTGTATCATTCTCAATGCGAACATTAAATCTGTAGTGCTTCTTCCATCTCTATACCCATACTGCTCTTCACCTAATTTCGGCTCTATTTTTGATCTTAATTTTTCTTTCTAATATTCTTTCATATAACTTCGCCATGTGATCCACTAGTGAGATTTCTCTATAATTTTTACAATCTCCTGCGTCCCCCTAAATGGGAACTACTATTGACCTTCCCCAATCTTCCGGCTCTCTCCTCTCCTCAATACCTGTTATGAACTCTCAGCATCAAGGCTTTCAGCTCCTCTCCTCCCTTCTTCAGCAATTAATATGTATCCCATCCTCACCAGGAGTCTTTCCGCTCTTCATTTTCCCTAACGCCTCCACAAATTCCTCCTCCGTTATTCCCTCCTCCTCCACTCCCTCTTCGTTTCTCTCCTCCTCCTCTCTCTCCACTTCCTCTTCCGGCTGCACCTCCACATTCAGCAACTCATCAAAGTACTCTATCCACCTTTTGTTTTTTTCCTCCTGACCAATTTCACCATTTCTATCTTTGATATTACATACTCTCCTCTTCGCTCCTCTATACGTTCTTGTCAATATAAAAATCTTCTTCTTGGCTTCCTTCATATCATCCATCAGCTCCTTTGCTAGCTTCTCAGCCACCTCCTCCTTTGCCTTCCTCTTCACTCTCTCCGCTTCATTTCTTGCTTCCACGTACACGGCTCTGGATTGTACACTTCTGTTTTTAAACCATCTTCTCAATGCTACCATCTTTTGTCTCAAAGCATTCTTTACCTGTTTATTCCACCAAGGTGTATGCTTCTTTCTCACTCCTCCCATCCATTTAATGCCTAGGGTTTCCCTAGCCACTTCCTTCACAACACTTCCAATTTGTTCCATTGTTTCATCACCGTTCATCTCCAGTATTTTTTCGTTTACTTTACCAACATAATTCAATCTCTTATCTTGATCTTTCAGCGAGTCTACTTTTATTGTACTCCACTTTTCCTTTAATTGTACTTTCTCCGCTTGTATCTTTAGATCAGCTATTAACAGTCTATGATCTGAATCCATTGACACACCCGGGATCACTTTTACATCTTCTACTATTCTTCTATCCGACACTATAAAGTAATCTATTATCGATCTTTGATCAAACATTCCTGTCCTATTATTCCACCTATATCTCGTATATCTATGTTAATCTTTTTTCTGATAAAAACCATTCATTATCTTCAGATTTCTCCTCATGCAAAAGTCTATCAACGTTTCACCCTCTGTGTTTCTTAATTCTTCTCCAAACGGTCCCAACATTCTTTCCGCTTCATCTCTCCTTCTTCCCACTCTTGCATTGAGATCACCCATTAGTATTATCTCCTCGCCTTCCCTTCTTCCCACCTCCACCCTTTCTTCCAACGTTTTCATGAACATCCTCTTCTCTTCTTCTAGATGCTCCTCTTGCGATGCATATACTTGATATACATGATATCTCCTTCCTTTTATCTTCAGTGTAACTTTGATTATTCTTTCGTTCACACTTTCCATCCTTTCCAAACTGTGTGATACATTGGGTCCCAATATAACTCCTACTCCATGCTTCCTCACTCCCTCCTCCACTCCTTTATACATCAGCACAAATCCACCACCCAACTCTCTTCCCTCCTCCTCTCCTCTCACTCTCATCTCGCACATACCCACCACATCTATCCACTCTTTCCTTCATCATGTCCACTATTTCCTCCTCCTTTCCGCTGTAGGTAGCAATATTCAAAGTTCCAAACCTCAACTTAACATTTGTATTAGTCAATTTCTTATTCCAAAAACGTTTCCGTGGTCTATATCCAAAAGGTCGATCGTATTCCGAGGCTGGTCCTTGAGTGTTACAAGCAATTCGTTTCAGGCAGCGGCTTGCTAGGCCAGTCCTGCCCTAGCCAGATAAGCGTTAGTCGAGTCGGGTGCACGACATGGACATGGAGTTGGTTTTTTCAACCCCATATATATATATATATATATATATATATATATATATATATATATATATATATATATATATATATATATATATATATATATATATATATATATATATATATATATTATATATATATATATATATTCTTTTTTTTTTTTTATATATATATATATATATATATTTTTATATATTTGTATATATAAGTATGTATACTGTATATATATATATATATATATATATATATATATAATAATGTCATATGTATATGTATATATATGTTTATGTAATATAATAATAATATATATATATAATAATATAATAATAATAATATGTATAATATATATAATATAAAGTAGACTAATAAGGTATCTATATCTAGGAACGAAATAATACATAATAAGAACCAATCTTAATCATTTTGTTATGGATATATGCAAGTAATAATAATACTGGAAAACAAGAATCTGAACCTTTAATAGGAAATGTCTCAACTTCTCACATAAAAAATTCAGAGCATTTTATAAAGGTAATATATAACAAGAATTTCTCAGAATATAATGTAGTGAGCTTTGATGTAGTTTCCCTATTCACAAAAGTACCCGCTAATTTTACCATCAACTTACTAGAATATCACATTACGAGAACCAACTTTAATTTTCAGATTCCATTCCATATCCTAAAACAACTCATTTATCTCACCTTAGACCACTCTTACTTTAATTTTCAGGATAAATACTATAAACAAATTTCTGGTTTGTGTATGGGCTCATCACTTTCCCCTGTATTTAGCAATATTTTTATGGAACTATTAGAAACCTACCACATTTTTCCGAAATTTCCCACCATAATATGGTACCGTTATGTTGATGACGTACTTGCCCTAGTTCCAAAGGACATTAATACAAACACAGTTTTAAATTTTATTAATAATTTACACCCTGAAATAAAATTTAAAATAGAAACATGGTCTGAAAATAAAATACATTTTTTAGATTTACTCATTTCTTTGTCCAATTCCCAACTTCCTTCTTTCAGTATATATCGAAAACCCACCTCCAATCCCTCATATATTCACTGGTATTCCGATCATGACGTCTCCACCAAATCTGCAGTTTTAAGTAACCTCTTCCTCCGAGCCTATAGACTTTGTAGTCCACAACACCTGGATTCTGAAATTAAAATCATTAAAAATATATTCAAAGGAATGAAATATCCTTTCAACATCGTCAGTAATGCGTTACGAAAAGCCAAACAAAAATACCTTAAAAGTTCCACCAATAGTAACACTTTCTCCAACATTTTACCAATCCCCAACCTTCACAAAAATATCATTCGTAACTTCTTACCCAATAATATACAAACCGTAAAATCTAATAGTGTAACCTTAAAACAAGCCCTGAAACCTAAAAATAATAACCCTATTAAAGACTCCGGCATATACTCAATAAATTGTAACAACTGCTTGCAAAAATACATAGGAGAAACTAACAATTTTAAAATCCGTATTGGTCAACATAAGGACGATTTAAAATCTGATAAACAAGTTTCCGCACTCGTTAAACATCGCCATAACCTAAATCATTTCATAAATACTAACACATTCACTATCATAAAACCTATACAAAATACAGATAACAGAAAAATCACGGAATCCTTTATCATAAAAAACACCAATAATTTCAACTTACAAAGAGGTGAATATTAAATAGACGAAATAACCAATAAATATCTTAAAGAATCTCCCTCATTAAATAGCTTAATAAAAATATGTTAATTCCTCTGAAAATATTACCGACAAATTCTCATCACTATGAAACCTCTACAAGACGACCAAGTTGCCAACTCAATCATGAAAAGTAGTCATAATCAGAAGAAGCCTTAATTTTCAATCTCAGTCCTGACGAAGTGGGTTCGCGTACGTCCACGAAAGCTCGGCTGAATTATTTATATAATTAATCATCTATAATATTTATTAAATTGTGAATTTTAATTGTGAATTTTAAGTGTGTTCGATATTCATTAAATGTTATAAAAATTATCATCTCTGTTGAAACCTCAAGGGGGAAGCAAATTCTTCTGTAAATAATAAAGCTACGCGTAGATTGTAGTCATATTCTATATATATATATATATATATATATATATATATATATATATATATATATATATATATATATATATATATATATATATATATATACGTTTTATATATATCTATATATATATATATATTTAAGTGTGGCGGATAGTGATTTTCACTATCCGCGGATGCGGATGCGGATGCGAATGCGGATGCGGATCTTGGATGCGGATGCGGAGGCGGATAGTTAAAATCACTAACCGTGGATTGCGGATGCGGATAGCGGATAGTTAAGTTTTTTAGAGTTTTAGCCACAGGAACTATATATATATATATATATATATACTTATATATATATATATATATATATATATATATATTTATATATATATATATATATATATATATATATATATATATATATATATATATATATATATATATATATATATATATATATATATATATATATAGGGTAAGGTGGGGCAGCCCGCCCAGGAACTTTTCGAAAGTGAATTAAAAGACTTGTACTGTGTCAATTTTTAATTTTTCAATGCCATATGGTTATACACCTAAAGCTTTATATTCCCACAAAAGTATGCTCTTCTCCTATCACATGTTTTCGAGTAAAATCGATTTTATTTTATTTTTCAAAAAAGGCACTTTGCCCCTACCCTGAGGTAAAGTGCCCACAGAAAGACAGGCACCCTGCAATGGGCCTTTGTATATTATATATAATTGAATATTATATTATTGTTTTATTATACAAATATTTACTAACTCGGCACAGCACCGGCTCCAGCACTGGTGCTGGCTCCGACTCCGGCTTTGAATCCTACTTACTCCTTCCTCCTCTATGCAATCTCCAAATTTCACCATTCTATGGGCATTTCCTATATTTGAGGCCGGCACCCCCTTTCGGGGGTGCACGGCCGCGTAACCACGTCTACGACGAGGTTACGTCATAGGAAAGTGGCATGCCAAATTTGAGGGGGATACGATGTCTCTAACACTCCCTAATTACAAATATTTACTAACTCTGCACCGGTGCCGGAATCA
>JABUQX010054047.1:22500-25783 GCA_015478945.1 Trachelipus rathkii | reverse complement strand
GAGAGAAGGTAGAGAGAAGAGAGAGAAGAGAGAGGAGAGAAGAGAGAGAGAGAGAAGAGAGGGAGAGAGTGTTAGAGAGAGAGGAGAGAGAGAGAGGAGGAGAGAGAGAGAGAGAGAGAGAGAGAGAGAGAGAGAGAGAGAGAGAGAGAGAGAGAGAGAGAGAGAGAGAGAGAGAGAGAGAGAGAGAGAGAGAGAGAGAAGAGAAGAGAGAGTGAGAGAGAGAGAGAGAGAAAGAGAGAGAGAGAGAGAGATGAGAGAAGAGAGAGAAGGAGAGAGTAGAGAGAGAGAGAGAGAGAGAGAGAGGAGAGAATGGAGAGAGAGAGAGAGAGAGAGAGAGAGAGAGAGAGAGAGAGAGAGAGAGAGAGAGAGAGAGAGAGAGAGAGAGAAGAGAGAGAAGAGAGAGAGAGAGAGAGAGAGAGAGAGAGAAGGAGAGAGAGGAGAGAGAGAGAGAGAGAGAGAGGAGAGAGAGAGAGAGGAACAGAGAGAGAGAGAAGAGAGAGAGAGAGAGAGAGAGAGAGAGAGAGAGAGAAGAGGAGAAGAGAGAGAGAGAGAGAGAGAGAGAGAGAAGAGAGAGAGAGAGAGAGAGAGAGAGAGAGAGAGAGGAGAAGAGGAGAGAGAGAGAGAGAGAGGAGAGAGAGAAGAGAGAGAGAGAGAGAGAGAGAGAGAAGAGACGAGAGAGAGAGAGAGAGAGGAGAGAGAGAGAGAGAGCGGAGAGAGAGAAGAGAGAGAGAGAGAGAGAAGAGAGAGAGAGAGAGAGAGAAGGAGAGAGAGGAGAAGAGAGAGAGAGAGAGAGAGACGCAGTAATTAAAATCCACATTAGGGCTTCATCAAGGCCCGCGACCGGGCCACACTGTGGTATCTTAGCAAAGTTTGGTTTCGATCCCTTGGGCCCAGTCCCACAACCATACCCCTCTCGAACAAAACCCCGCCATTCATTACTATTATGCACCTTTCTTATCGCCTCTGCCAAACCCACATTTCTTTCTCCTTCAGACATCCCTTTAATGACTCAATCCACTTTTCTCGGTCTTCTCCCAGCCGTCGATTCTCAGCACACTCACCATATACATCCGCTTAAACGCAAACCGACATCTATCCATCCTTTCCTTCTTAATAACTCAATTTAATTCCTCTCATTACGCCTTTTTTCACACAATCAACAGCAATTCCCCTAACACGTTTATTCCTCATTTTATTAACGTTTCTCACTCTAACACGCCCATAAAGATATCCATCTGAAACATTTGTAACTTAAAGATTTATAGTTCTTACGTTTTTATTCCAAAGCACAGTTTCACTCTATATTAGCAACACCAGTAGCAACATGCCCTCATGCATACCCTAGCTCACTAAAAACTTAGTCCCTTTGGTATCATCAAGGCATTTAAATTTCCATCAGCCACCTTCCCTGCAATTCACAACATTCCTATCACACTCAGTATCATCTGTTCACCCGTTTTTCAATCAACATAGTCCTAAATATTTAACTCGAATACTTGTTCCAAATTACTACCAATCCAACATGATTTCACAGTACCGCGGACTCCCTTTCACTCACTAGTGAGACTACCATCACTTATTCTAATCACATTTACTTTCAACCCCTCCTTTTACACACCCTGTCAACTCCCCTCTTACAATCTTATCAAGCTTCTTTAAAATTCGTAACAAAACCCAAATCTTCCGCGTACAATAAAGCAGGTCGCCCTCCACTCATTATTCATTCTCCATCAGTCTTACACCTTCCTCCACCCCTACCTCTTATTCCTTTCATCAACGTCAACCATAATACAAATTAAATACCCAGGGAGACGTAACATATCCCTGTCTCACTCCACTATCAATATTAAATCATTCACTTTCAACTCTGTAATTCTATTTATTCTTACAGATGCTTCACTATCGACATTCATACTTTTGTTTCCATTCAGAATCCTACCACGAACATCATATATTATTAACACCTCCCACAGAGCTTCCTTCATTAATCCTGTCGTTTATTCTTTTTAAGTTCATAACTTAAAAAAAAAAAATTATTATTATTATTATTATTACACGGCTGCCTGAATAGCAGGCCAATTATTTTAACATTCGAGTATTGTAGGTTATCCAGGTTTGAATTCCAGCAGAGTTTTCTGAATATCTTAGTAGTTCATATGCTTGGGTTGCTGTAAGATACTCCATGTTTAGAAGATAGAGCTTTTAGTTCAGATCAAAAGTAGAGTATTTGAAGACCCCTGTGTTTTATGAGCTCCGGATTTAGAGTTAAAGAATTTCTATATAACGATTCTAATTAGATACAAAAGTTGAAGAAAAATTTTATTTTTCGCTTGAAATTCAATCTTTGATACCAAATCAAACTTCCATCATTCCACTTATGTTTAGTGCTGTACGTACGAATCGTCTTTGTATCAGTCTCTGCCTTTCTTCTCTCTTTGTCACCCTCTCCTACCACCCAAACTTGATCCTCTATGCTCATTCTTCACGTACTACTCTACTTATAAAGTGTTGGAATTACATTCCATTGATTTGCATAGTCCACGCTGTGTATCGTTGGTCATATCCATTCTTTAAAACATAGATTATGAAAACTGGATTCCAATCTCTCTTGGGTTTTAATGTAGGCCTCTGATCATTTTTCAACCAGAGGTGGTTAATTAAAAAAGAATAGGAAAGTTGTGAATAATCACGTTCACATATTTGCGGTTCTATAGAGTTTAGTTTTGTAAGATCTTGTGACTAATATTACGTGAATAGTACTTAGAATTTACTTTTTACATAATAATACAGGTTTTCAGTGAAAGGCTGATTTTGATACCCTTTAAAGTAGTTAAAAAGTTACTAGTTTATTTTTATATTTGTGTATTTTAGCTTTTGAAGATACTGGAAACCAAGAAAGAAGAACATAGCAAGATGGAAATAAATGAAGCATTTCCGTTGTCGTTTTGGCCAACAATCAAGTTAGGAGAGATATTACCCAAAACAGTTAATATTAATTGGAGGAGCCGTTTCTTGGTGCCATCCTATTTGGGTGAGTTTTAATGTACTAATAAGAGGGAATGAGGAGTTTAAAATATGGGCAAAAAGTTTTAAAAATAAAATAAAAAGCATTAACTATAGTTGTTCCATTCTTAAAACCTTTCTACATAATAATACAAAAATTTAAGAAGGCTAATTAGGTTTTAAGAATGAACAAACTATAAGATTAATGCTTTTTATTTTATTTTAAAACTTTTGCCATATTTAAACTCTCATTCCCTCTTATTAGTACATTAAAACTCAC
>JABUQX010054047.1:0-17500 GCA_015478945.1 Trachelipus rathkii | reverse complement strand
ACCCCCCCCCCCCCACCTCCAGATACTCCTATTACTAAACACATCCACACTCGATTAACTCTAAGAACGATCTCCGCATATCCAACAAACACGATACTTCAAGCACGTTCACCCGAAATATCCCCTACAGAGCAAACTAGACTGCCGTGATTTAACGGACATCAGACACAACTTCAACACGATTAATCCGTGTATTGTTGTCCTATTTCCGCTCTGGGCACCACCCCTTCATTCAAGAATACAAATATAAAACTAATAAAGCAACTTCCTCCCCCCCAAACTGTCAAAGATGTCTTTCCCAGACTAGCGACGACACAGGATATCTACTAGACTGCCGTGATTTAACGGACATTAGACACAACTTCAACACGATTATTCTAATGAACTTATGGGCCATAAATGCTGTGCTGTGGTGCCACAATATCTCAAGGTAGCTCGTTTCTAGTTTGAGAGGAGCGAATAGTGGGTTGGGGTGGGAGTGGCTACAAAGTATATATAATAATATATATATAATATATATATATATATATATATATATATATATATATATATATTATAATATACTAATTATAATATTATATATATGTATAATATATATATATATTATATATATATATATAGTATATATATATATATATATATAAACTACCTTTAACGTGCTTTATCCCCATTTCAGAGGGTAACACGGGGACTACAGGAAATCGTACTTTAAGGCCGGCTATCCCAACCAGCGCCACCAACGTGTTCGCAGTCGAGTTTTAAATATATATATATATATATATATATATATATATATATATAATATATATATAATATATATAGTATATAATATATATTATAATATAGTATTATATAATATATATATATATATATATATATATATATATATTTATATTACCTTGGTGTAGTAAGGCAGGTGCATTGGACAAATCAATAGGATCTGTAGCAGATTCGGCAAATCCTAAATTCTAGCCAATTGGTTTAAACTCCATGTCTATTGGCAGCTTCTTCAGTCATTAAAACACAAGCAGCAGCCCCATCATTTAAAGTAGAGGCATTGCCTGCTGTAACAGTTCCATTTTCACGTTGAAAAACTGTTGCCAGCTTTCTGAACTTGTCAACATTGACACTTCTTGTATTCTTCATCTTCGGAAACTACAGTGTCGGGTTTTCCTTTCTTACCGGGGATTTTTACATCTGTTATTTCAGGCTTAAGGGTACCATTTTTCCATGCTTCTGCTGAGCGCTGATAACTAGATATAGCTATTTTATATATATATATATATATATATATATATATATATATATATATTTATATTTATATATATAATATATATATATAATATATATATATTATAATATATATATTATATATATTATATATATATAATATATAATATATATATATATAATATATATATATATATATATATATATATATATATATATATATATGTTTTGTTACCTGTGTTAATGTATAGTAGTGAGACTATGGTCTGGAATAAGAGGTAAAGATCTAAAGTACAATGTGCTCAAATGGACAATCTTAGGGGCGTGTTAGGTGTGAGAAGAATTGATAAAGGAGGAATGAATGTGTTAGAGTGTTGTGTGGTGAAGAAAGGGATAAATGAGAGAAAAAATGAAAGTAATGTTTACGATGGTTTGGTCATGTGGAACAGGATGGATGATGTCGGTTGGTCAAGCGGATGTATAGAGGTGAGTGTTTTGGGAATCGAGCTGGGAGACCGAAGAAAAAGTGGATTGAGTCAGTAAAGGAATGCCTGAGGAGAGAAATGTGAGTTTGGCAGAGGCGAGAAGAAATGTACATAATAGGAGTGAATGACGGGGTTTTGTGAGGGGGTAAATGGTTGTGGCCCACGCTGGGACCAAGGGATGAACCCCACAATTGTGAGGGTCCATCGCGGTCCCGTGAAGGTCGTAGGGTGCATTTTCTGACTGCGACGAGTTCTCACAAAAAGGTATAAAGGGCGGTGAGACTGGACTTTCTTTTCAACTGCGTCATATTCTTCTACTACTTTTCTGTTTCCAGTTCATGTTTACGCCATCTTTCCCCAAGTCATAATGATGATGATGAATGATGACCAGAATGATATATATATAATATATATATTAATATATATATATATTATATATATATATATATATATATATATATATATATATATATATATATATATATATATATGAGTTCACGTTTGGCTCAGTAGGTTAAGGCGAGCGTTTGGCTCACCTTAGGAACAGGACTCCCTCTCAGTATGGGTTCGAGTTCTGTTCGGCCACGTGAACGGACACAAAAAATTTGTCGTTAGTAGGAGATTTTCTGCAATATTTACGTATTGCAGTTTACGACATAGTGTATTACACTAATCTCAATACACACACATCACAACCATAGCCAACACATACAACAGAACAGTCTATTCACAAACAACATCACTCTTCTCATGCTTCTCGCATTGGAAAAGCCGCGTACTAGGACGCGAACCCACGCCTTACGGTGGCAAGCATTCCGACTGCGTCGCGCTGAAGAGGGCCTGCTATCGGCCTAAACAATATGTCCTGCACCTTCCACTTGGTCAGAAACCATACAAATACTTTCCCTGACCAATTACCTCTGGATTAAGAGGCTATGTGGTAATAATAAATAAAATAAATAAATATATATATATATATATAATATATATATATTAATATATATATATATTATATATATATATATATTATATATATATATATATATATATATAATATATATATATATATATATTATTATATATGTAAGGGGGCCTGTTACACTACACCCTGGTTTGTTTGTTTTTATAGTATAGCTGATAGTTATACCTTTTGGTATAACTAACCAATTTTGTAAAACCAGGACGTTATTATTTTTATTTATCTTATTTTATTTATTATTCACATGTCGTTATTTATTTTTTATTTATTATTCTATTTACTTAATATCAGCATTTATCTTTAATGTTCACCATTTTTCTCTTTAAATATAAAGTCAGATATATCAGTAATATCAGTAATTATACACGCTACTTAGTACATATCAGTACCATATAACAGAAATTATTAGCACATTTGTATTTGACTATTTGCTGTATGAATGTCCTTAAACATCACTCTTGAGGTGAGTGCTATACTTTTTCTATAATTTTAAGCTAAAATTATAATTGTAAATAAATTAAAAGTTGAAAAAAAGTGAAACTTAAAAACGTTAAACATTATGTTTCAGTTCAGTGCAAAGACATCTTCTTAACCCCAAGTGAATAAAAGAAATACGAAATCCCCTCATTGTACTTTAAGGGTTAGTTATTTAATTTTTCATAAAATAAAATATAAGTGGAAAAACTAGAATATAATAATTAAATATTTATATTATAATTCTAGGGTCCCAATCCTGGGCTTTCCTTTCCACGGACCAATTGTCCCAATCACTGTGCCGAGTTTAGTTTTGAAATTCCTACTGGAAAATTACTTGGAAAAACAAAGTGCCTTTCAATGACATTCATATGAAACATTTTTCAGTTCATCTCAATTTTAGCTAGTTCTGCAGGCTAGGCTCTATTAGATGACTGTGTATATATAAGAAAGGGCACTTGGAAAATACCTACAATAATTCCATACCTCAGTGATCAAATCAAAACCTAACCCAAAAACTTTTATGATAATAAGAAATCTGGGAGATGTCATAAATGTTAAATCTTAAGTTAAGTTTATTTGTAATTTGTAATTTAAATGGATTTTGAACACTTTGTAAATACGTGTGATTGACTGTATGATTGAATCCACACACCACACAACAGAGAATTAAAGCCTTGAACCAGAAACCAGGGATCTCATAACACTAGACACTGATAATTTATTAAAATTAAATTCCTGAAAGTATGTGCGTTCCATAGGTTCGCCCATACTTCTTTTGTAAATAAATAGACCTAACCTAACAGGTAACCTACTGATAAGTTAATATCTCCAAATTTCCTAACCTGATGGTTTACCTTAACCTTAATCTTAAATCTTAAAAATCTTGTAAATAAAATATATCCAATTAATGATAAGTGCAATTTAATAAAAAATAAAACAAACACATCTTTTTCTTTCTATCCTTCTTATCTATCATCTATAAAATACTCTTCTTGAATCTATTTCTAAAAATAAAGTGTAACATCGTAACTTCTAAACCAACACAAGTCACACACAGACGATCAGCACCAATGAACTGAAATGAAGTCTCCGCGGCATATGTGACCGCCGTTAGGAATTCATTGATATACCTAATCGTGCCTCGAAGTGAAGCAATAGGAGAGCATTTCTCATTTTTCTTCAAGGTACCCTTATATATTTTTCTTACTTTTCTATTTTCTTTTTACTGATTATAATTTATAACTTAAAACTTGAAATCATACTTTAATAGTCAGAATCAACTGAAATAAATTTTCTTTGATTTTGTGGACTACTTGGAGAACAAGGCTTTATAACGATAAGGCTTTTATCCGGTGCACTTTTTATGCCTTACTGCCCTGTTCTCCGTAACATAAGTAACATAAAATTAAAGTGGCGCCCGAACAGGGACTTTGTTTCCGTTCGGTGCTGTCACAGTTGTGACTAGTTTATCTGTCACCAGAATCTTCACAGAAAACACTAAGATCATTTACACTTTATTACACTAGAATAGCTGGTTCAAGTATCCACAGACACTAGTGTGAATTGTATGATAGTAGAGTGGTTGCAAAAGCAGAAATTTAAGGAAATGGCTGACAACCGTTCTTATGAGGAGTCTCAACAAAAGGCCCTAGCGGACCTTTTGACGAGAGAAGAAGTGGAAATAGCTCCTGATGATAAAGAATCAAAGGTCTCTGACCTAAATCGTAAATTAAAAAATTCGGCTGATAAGCCTACATTTGACCATAAACAGACTAAACAGAAAAGTACCAGTATACAACACTTAAATCTTTCCGATACAGAGACAGTAAATAACATAATTAAACAGTTTCAACAGGATAAAGATGCACTTGTGAATACATTAGCTAAAAACAATATACATTTAGATGAACACCGACAGCATGCTACACCTCACTTAAGTCTTGACCAATACCTAGAAGACAATAAATCTTTATTAGATGATAATTCATCACAAGAAGAACAAGAATACTCAGATATTGAACACGCTGAACATAATACAGAAAAACCGAGGGAAGAATATTCCCAAAGAACACATTCCATACCTAAAAACAGATCACCCATAAAAAACAGACAAGTTCAGACACAAAAACTTGAAAATAAAAGTAAAGAAAATAACTTAATTGACCTTGACACTGAAATTAAAAACTCTCTACTTAAACCACCTTCACAAAACCATTATAATGATAATTATACACAGTCTCAAAACAGATCTCATTATAAACATGCGCAGACACCGCCACGGACACAGTCACGAACACAGAAATTTCAAGGGTTTGAACCAGAGGATTCATATGAATATATGGGTCCTGGGTTGAAAAAACGCTTAGATTCAATGGAAGAAGCCATATTACTCTTGACACAATTAGTCAAGAAAACTAAAAGTTGTTGATCCGGGAAAGTATAAATACGAGACTGATCAAAACTTCCTTGTTTACCTGAAGGATTTTGAAGCCTACTGTAGTCTTCACTATCCTAAAGCGCCTCACCAATGGTTACGTCTATTAGGTCGTCAATTGGAGGGCAGCTTTGCTCAATTATATCAGATCCTTACTAAAGACGACAGAGACTATTTTTCTGTTAGGGACACACTAGTGAGTTGGTTCCAAACAGAAGAAAAACGGAAAAACGAGTATAAGCTTAAAGCTTATTACTCTGCACACAGAGAGAGCGGTGAGAGTATTAGAATGTATGCTCTAAGGTTGGAAAGGCTAGCCAGACGAGCATATCGTGGCTTAGACATGAGGGAGCACGATTCCTTACGGACTGCTTTCCTCTGTAGTCTTCCACCTTACATAGAAAAGAGTGTGAGAGAATATATCAAGATGAAAGACAATGATAGTGATGTGCGCACTCCTTGGGAAAAGATCGTGGGTTTCGCCGACTCTCTCGAATCAGACAATACTGAATTCCCTAATTCAATCGAACAATCCTCATCAGAACATCTCAAAAAGCCAACTCACTCACACAACTCACATTCCAAGAAAGACAATTTAAATGAGACACTAGAATCAGTAATTGAAATAAATACAGTTGCTCCTAGTTGGACAGAGGTTTTTCAGAATAAAACACAGAACAGAACAAATAAAACACAACCTCGTCAATCACAAAACACTAATCGTAATCCTCCAAATAAAACAAACGGTTCCCGATTCTTTAGGGATAATCGGAACCATAACAGTCAACAACAAAATCGTCCACCACCACAGCACTACACTAACCCTAGGGCGAATACAGATAGGAAACAGATGGTGTGTGAGTATTGTGAGTATCGGGGACATCAGATGAGTGAATGTTATAAATATCTGGGAATATGTGCGTACTGTAAGAAAAAGGGGCATATAAGGAGTGAATGTCGTTCTATTAAATCCCCTCGTTCATCACCCACTCTGGAAAGGAAGATTATTTGTCCTTTCTGTGAGGGACCACACCCGGGTATTAGATGCACACACAGAACACCTCCCCGAAATAACACATCCGCTCCAGACACTAGTAAACACAGATCCCCTAATGAACAGGTTCAAGGAGCTATAAAAAAGGTATATACTAGGAGTTCGCCTCAGAAGCCTAAACCAGATTCCTATGCTTCTAACGCTGCTGGGACAACAGAAAAAGCGCTTCCCCGTTCCGAATCTTTAAACTATTAGCCTCCACAGGAATGAGTCAGCCTGTGGAGACAAAAGACGAAGAGCCGGACTCAGTAAACCCGTCTCTTAGTAACAACCGGAGTTCTGAGGATCCCTCGACATTTGTACCCCTCCGCTATGATTCTTCTTTTGAGGATGACATGGTCGTCCCCATACATCTTTGCCAGGCTGATATTGAGCCTCTAATTGTCCGTGTTTCTCTGGATGACTTACTTGCTCCCAATGTTAATTGTTTAGTTGACAGTGGGGCTGGTGTTAATTTAATCAGTTCCGATATTATTACTTTGTTAGGAGACACCAAAGTCATTCTCCCATCTGATAAAGTAGGGGTCAAAGCCATTAGTGGTTTTGGAAATACAAAAAGAATTCCCATTACCCATTACGTCGATTTGGCTCTTAAATTTGAAAAAGGTTTTATCACACAACCCTCAGCATTTTTCATCGTACCCACACATTACATGGTAGATCATCCTTTAATCCTGGGTACCCCAGCCTTGAGGGATTGTCATCTGTTGCCTGACATGACTGAACACCAGTTGTTATTTTTCCATGACACTGAATTTCTTGTTATTGCCGAAGGCCTTAAACTTCCCCGTGGATCAGTTCCTCCAATATACAACATTACAGTACATAAAATAACAGATTCTCACACAAACATAAATGAGTTAGATATAGCTCATGACCAAGTAAATGACCCAACTTTAGGAAAAATGTTAAAAAGTTTTAGAAAAGATGGGCACAATTTACCATTGCCCCAATTAACCAAACCTTATAGAATGTATCGGTCACAAATAGTTTTGGAAAATGACATTCTATATTATAAAACTACTTCAGGAGAATTACTTTATATCATATCCATGGATTTACTAATACATATGACACTTGAATTACATGTCTCCTGTGCACACATTGGACGTAACAAAATGCTCCAATTAATTTATAAACATTTCTGGAACCCAAGGGTTAATCAAGTAATCTCTGATATTGTTCGTTGCTGTCCAGTATGCCAGACCCAAAAGAATTTTTCAACAAACATTACTCCTCCAATGTTGAGGATTCTAGCAAATTCACCTTTTGATCTCTGTGCCATGGATCTTTTACAGTTCCCCAAGACCTTTAAAGGAAATAAATATTGTTTAGTTTTAATCGACCACTTTTCTAAATGGGTGGCTGTAGTTCCTATTCCTGACAAGGCAAGTTTAACAGTGTCCCGTAAATTAGAACATCAGATACTTCCGTTTCTGCCTAAGGTTCCTAATCGGATCTTGACAGACAATGGTACGGAATTCACTTCACAAATTTTTCAACAAGTAATGTTTAAACATAACATAAAACATATAAAAATCTCTCCTCTTCATCCATCTAGTAATGGGATTTGCGAGCGGTTCAATCGCAGTCTTATCCAGATATTAAAATGCCTTGTCTTGGAACAACCTGCAAACTGGGATGAGGAATTAGCTTCATCAGTCCTCATCTACAATAATACATCTCACAGTGCTTTATCAAAATCACCTTCTGACTTCTTGCTACAAGAAGCCCACTCTCCAGTCCACACCTTTCCACAATATTGGAAAGAGGGAAGTACAAATTTTAAACCCTTTAAAAAGGGACAACGAGTAGCCCGGAAAGTTGTTCGAACTGGCCCTAGTGCCGCTATGAAATTTCATAGTAAATGGGAAGGCCCATTCGAAGTCATCGAAGTTAATCCTAATCGGGTGACGTATGTGATTCGACGACTTGATAATCCTTCCGGTAGATTATATAAAATCCATTTTTCTCATTTGAGGGGTTGGGTGGATGTCCCCAACTACCTGAAAAAGTATTTATCCCAGCACCAAGAAATTAGAGACCTCTTCTTTTCTGAAGAAGATGTCCTTCCGGAAGATGATGAAATTGGTTCTGGTTCAGATAATGAAAGTCACCTTGATGAAACCAGTCAGGAGAATGATATGTCTTCTGATTCCTCTTCTGACACTGACATGTTTAATTCCAGTTTAGATTCCGACACAGAAGATGCTGACTTTGAGGGTTTTCTCCCACTTAACCCCATGTCAGTTGCAGATTTCATCCAGTTACCAGATATATCGCTTACCGTCACCCAAACCCAAAGAATACCAGATGATATACATAGTCCCCCAGAGAAAAGAATTCCTATTTTATCACCTACTGTTCTTCCTACTCCCCGTCCTAAAGTAACATTTGTATTGCCTCCTTCTGAACGTATTTATTCTCCTTCATACTCTTCTTCTGAAAATTTAGGTTCCCAAAGTTCATCACTGGAATCACTCCCCATACACACACCTATACTAGACACTAACATTAGTAACCCTACTGGGCATATTCTTGATCATAGTACAGAACCTCCCACACCTACATTAGATTATTATGACTACTATGGTCAGGATTATCCTTCCAAATTCTTATTTCCCTTCTCTTCCTCAGGATTCTGATTTGATAGCAATGGAGGGGAGATTGGGTTGTTCAACGCCCACTAGGGGACAGTCTCATTCCCCAGAAATGCCGTTTGTGGATGAGGACAATGACTCACTTCATCAGTCCTTCTTTAAAGATAAACCTTATTTTTCTTGTTCTAGTTCTCCCACAAGGACTGATACTAATACAGATAAAACAACAGAGGGTGTGGTGCTCCCGGTAAGTTTAAATTCCTTTAGTTTTGAAAGTTCGAATGCGTCGCAAATGACTGAATTTTATGGGTTTTCTCCTATACGACAATCAGATATGTCATCATCACCTACAAATAGTACACCTCCGGAACATCCTTATAAATTTGTGGGTGAGGTTGAGGGTTTTCGGTGACCCTAAAAAATGTCCAACTTGAAGAGATGAGTAATGCTTACACTTTTTACATTAGGGGACAAACTTAGAGGCAAATACAAAAGCGTCGGTGTACCAGAAAAGTATATAGAGGTTCCCGTTAAAGATTGCCTTCCTAATGTCATGGAATACAACATGAATATAGACTTCATAAGAGACGTTCCCACATATAAAATAGTTACAAAAATATTCTACAGATACATATACAAGTCAAATATACATCGAGATTTCCTATCTACTTTACCTTACAAGAATTTTGTTTTGTTTAAGACACAGAATTTATTCATATAATACATAATACACAAAACACATTAAAGATTTTTGTTTTACAGTTACCACCGCTCACGGTTTAAATTACATATTACACTGAGCCATATTACACGGAATAAAACACAATTTATAATTTAGCATAAACACAATTTTTGTTTTATTAACGGATTTCAATTTGAACTTACCAATACAATTTACTTACACTAAAAAAAAAAAAATGAATGAATAGAACATTAGTCACATCTAAACTAAAATGATTATATAAAAGGGGAAAAAAAGTGGGAGAAGGAAGTATTAAATTACCACTATAAGGGTATTTCCTCGTGTTAATATTCTAATTCTCTCTTCTACCTTGATTTTTTTTGCCTCTTTTAGACATCAAACTGGGACTTAAATACTCTTACTTATACTTAAACTCTGTACTCATCACCTCTGCTCTATTATCTCATCTGCTGCTTACTTACCAGATAAGATGATTTTTTTATGATTTTTTTTGATCATAAAACTTTAGAACACGGCCTAAAATAAGAGTACTAACCCATGAAGGGTTAGTCCAAAACCCCGAAATAACGTGCAAATGGTCTTATACCTCGACTAAATAATATATAATAAATACTTAAAAATTATAAACTTAAATCGTTTATAAATTTTTTTAACTGTGCATGATAACACCACGAACCAATCATTGTAGCATGCTGGTAATTCATGCATGACACAATTGATTGGGTGCTGGCTCCCTGTTATTATTTTAGTTACAGATCTGTTCTCTGCTGACTGTCGGAAAGGTAACATCATACTCACTGTAACGAAAGTAGGAAATCAAAAGTCGTAAAAACGTTACAAAGAAACTGTAAAAGTATAAGTGAAAGTTAAGGATACATACATGCATATATGTGAAACATATATAACGAATATTTCGGGTTTTAACGTAATAAAAATAAACAAATAATATAATATTATTATAGATAATAATTATTATATTTCCAAGTAGAATAAAATGAATCCATCATTTCACGAGTTATATTAAAGAAAATGGCTCACAAATTAATATTACTGAGATGTGAGAATTATGGTAGCGGAATTGTCCAGCCATTTCTTTGCAATATGCAAACAGAATGTAACAAAAGATATGAAAGAGAGTGTGAAAGTTCTAAAGGTCGATGAATAATTAATCAAGAAAAATGGTTAACAAAGGCACAAAGGCATTCAATATGATTTATATTTAGAATTATTTTATCTTGAATTTTTTTGTGCATTCATAATTATTATTATGCTAGGTTTAATGAAATTTACCTAATCTTAAAAATGATATTCATTTTATGAAATTGGAAATTAATTTGTTCAATGAAATAAATAATTTATTAATTATTGATTAATAATTTTATGATTTTGTGATTTATTAATTATTTGATTTCAATTATAAATTTATTAGGAAAAGTTACTAATGCCTGTTTCACCTATCTTTCCCACATATTCCTTTCTCTCTTTTCACATACCACAACCTCTGCATTTTAAGAATAATTGAACCTAACCTAGACCTTGCAGAAAAAAAATATCAGAAAAAAGCAAAATGAAAAGAAAAAAAATTTTAAAAAGCTTATATCTCTAATCCTATTTTTAAAAATATTTAAAATAATTAAAACTTGTTAATTGATATTATATATATTTATATAAAGTTAAAAAATTTTGGTTATATTCTTATACAAGATATGAAAAACAGTCACACAGAATCCTTGGTTCAAGCACACTTCCGTGACGACAGGTAAAACTTCCATGCTCTCATTCGCACCGCTGTTTATAGCCCTCACTGACTTGGATTTTCTCCCTCGTCAGGAAAATTAAAGCGGAGGGTTTTTAGACTTGCGGAGGGGAGGATGTTAAGGGGCCTGTTACACTACACCCTGGTTGTTTTGTTTTTGGTTTTTGGTTATAGCTGATAGTTATACCTTTTGGTATAACTAACCAATTTTTTTAAGTTATCGTAGCGTTAATTTATTTTTATTTATCTTATTTATTTATTATTCACATGTCGTTTATTTTTATACTATATTTATTATTCTTATATTACATTAATTATCAGCATTTAATCTTTAATGTTCACAACCATTTTTGCTCTTTTAAATATAAAGTCAGATATATCATAATATCAGTTAGTAATATTACCGCTACGTTAGTACATATCTAGACCATTAACAGAAATTATTAGCCAGATTCATGATTGACGTATTTGTCGCATGAATGATGCGATTATTCTTCCAAAGTTGTGGTTGTATGCTTTACCTGTTTCAATAATTTTAAGGCTAAATTTAAATTGTAAATTAAAATTAAAAGTTTGAAAAAGTGTTGAAACTAAATGATGGAGTGTAACATTAGTTCTCAGTTCTCTATATACATCTTTCTTAAACCCCAAGTGAATAAAAAAAGAAATACGAAATCCCCTCATTGTACTTTAAGGGTTAGTTATTTAATTCTTCCATAAAATATCAAACAATAAGTTGAAAAAATTAGATATAAATAATTAAATATTTATATTATAATTCTAGGGTCCCAATCCTGGGCTTTCCTTTCCACGGACCAATTGTCCCAATCACTGTGCCGAGTTTAGTTTTGAAATTCCTACTGGAAAATTACTTGGAAAAACAAAGTGCCTTTCAATGACATTCATATGAAACATTTTTCAGTTCATCTCAATTTTAGCTAGTTCTGCAGGCTAGGCTCTATTAGATGACTGTGTATATATAAGAAAGGGCACTTGGAAAATACCTACAATAATTCCATACCTCAGTGATCAAATCAAAACCTAACCCAAAAACTTTTATGATAATAAGAAATCTGGGAGATGTCATAAATGTTAAATCTTAAGTTAAGTTTATTTGTAATTTGTAATTTAAATGGATTTTGAACACTTTGTAAATACGTGTGATTGACTGTATGATTGAATCCACACACCACACAACAGAGAATTAAAGTCTTGAACCAGAAAACAGGGATCATAAAAACATCGGACACTGAATAATTTATCGGAAAGTATGTGCGTTCCATAGGTTCGTCCATACTTCTTTTGTATAATAAACCAACCTAACTATTAAGTAACCTAACCTTAAGTTGTATAACCAATACCCTAACCTGATGGTTTACCTTAACCTTAACCTTTAAGAACTTGTATATATTAAATATATTAAAATTAATGATAAGTGCAATATAATAAAAATAAAACCCACACATCTTTTTTCTTTCTATCCTTCTTATCTATCATCTATAAAGTACCCTCTTCTTGAATCTATTTCTAAAAATAAAGTGTAACATCGTAACTTCTAAACCAACACAAGTCACACATAGACGACCAGCACCAATGAACTCGAAATAAAGTTCTCGAGTGGCATTGCGACCCGCGTTGGAGATTCATCGAAATGCCTAATCGTGAAATGGAAGAAATGCATAGGAGAAGATTAATTTTCCTCATTTTTCTTCCTACATATTCATCTTCAGTTTCTTTACTGCTTCTTTTATCTTCCATCGTGATTCTGTATTTATTAAAATTTCTAAATAGTCTTAAACAACTGAATTAATTATTCTTTGATTTTGTTATTTTGACTGGGAGAAATTAGAGTCTATAATCATATGACTTTTACCGGTGTGCACTTGTTTATGCCTCTTACTGCCCTGTTCTCCTTAACATATATATAGTATAATATATTACTATATATATATATTATATATATATATATATATATATATATAAATATATATATATATATATATATATATTATATATTATATAATATATTATATATAAATATATCAGAGGTGGGCGCGCAAATTTTAAACTTTTGAGCGCACAAAGGGGGAAAACTTAGTCCGCAAGCGCAAAAGCGCACAATTTTTCAAAAAAAAGTTACGTCCGCAAGGCCAAAGCGCACATGTCCGCAAATCAACATTTTTTTTAAAACAACAACGTTTTAGAGCGCAAAAAAAAAATAGAAAAAATAAGCGAAAGAATTTATTTACTATTATTATGTAATATCATTGAAGATGCAAGTTTATATTATTAGGAACAATTAGTAATTATTCTTATTATCATTATTCATATCTTGATCTCTTACGTATTCACTTCCAGTATTCCTTTTTTAATCTTGCTCTTTTTTAATAAATATATTTTCAAAATTGATGGATGCCGTGGTTGCCCTCTTTGGTCTTAGAATGGTCAGAGCCTGACTAAAAACCTCCACGCCGCCTGAGCGCTGGGTAAATGGTATTAATACGAATAAACAAGTGCGCTCGCAGATACTTTTGATCTCTCTTTTTTGATATATATATTATTATTATTTATGCGTTACTTGGTTGGTGAATATTATATATTCGCTGAAGATTGTGTGCGGCCAAGCGTCTATTTTTTTTATGGTTTGTTCGCTCCTGAAGGAAATTAGAATATATTATTCAAAACTCAAATCCTTTTTTAACTTAGACTGTTCTCTTGCTGTTTTTTTTTTATTTTTTATCAATATTCTAGTTTTGGTGAAGAGTTTATTATATCTTTTAGATGATTTTTAAGGAAAGAGAGTTACCATCATTCTGGTCATTATTAAATTTTTCTCTATATGACCTTCTCATCTAAGTGTATGTATTATAGTAGGGATATATTATTAGATATATATTATAGTGTAGGTAGGGTTTTTTATATTTGAGTAGTATGGTAGTAGGGTATATATAGGTGGGTATATATAGGAGTATTATGATTCTATTTTTGCTGCCCTAACCGCTAATGCGTGCGGTGTATTGTGTTTTCTGATGGCGCCCCCGTTTTATTTTATATTGCCTATATATTTTTTTTTTCTTTTTTTATATTTATATTTCTTATTAAGTATATTTATATTTATTCTGTGTTTTTTATATTTTTTTTTATAACCTAAAATATGAACAGAAGAGGCAGAGCATTTTTTTTACCACTTAAAAGTGTAGATATGTAGAGGCTGCGCAAATGTTTTTTTTTTGGTGCTCAGTTTTTCGTAGTCTTTTTTTGTTTTTATTATTATTTTTTTTTGTATGTACGTTTATGTAGGGTTTTTTTATTTTTTTTTGCTATAGGTATTTTTTTTTTTATGTTTTTTGTGTAGTTTGAGTGTTTATATATTATTGTATAGTTTTTTATATTTATATTTTTATGTTTATAAGCGATATTTTATGTCATATTTTGTATCGTGGGTTTATTTTATTTTATTTTTTATTCTTAATACATTACTATTTTTTGGGGGGGTTTATATTTTTATATATATTTTTTATATTTGTAATGTTGTTATATTTTTATTTTTTTTTTTTATTATTTTATATGAATATATCTATCTCTACACATAAGTTCAAGCAAGGATATTATTTTTATTATTTTATATATTATATTTCTATTTTCTATTTGACGAACGGTTTTTATAACCTGCCATTGCATCCTGATTGCCAGAAATGATGAGCCAAGTTTCAATTATATATATTGGTATGTTTTTTAAAGCTTTCAATAATTATCTTCCCGTTCTTTTGAAATGACGTTTATTGTAAAACATTTTTACCAGTCAATCAATATCGTGTTTGTTTTTTTGGCGTGCACCGTCTCAGTGTATAGTCTCGTGCCTATAGGGCGTTCTTATTATTAATATATATATTCTATATTTGTATATATTATATATTGATATGGGTGTGGTTTATAATCTTTTTTTTATCTTGACACCTTGGAACGCGAATCGGCATTGATGATCGCATTATATTATGATGTTTTTGTATATCTTTGGTGTTTTTTTTATATGATTCTTCAATTTATTGAGATTTTCATAGCTCCAATATCCACTTGTCTACCAAGGACGCATAATTTTTTGGTTCTTTTTTTTTTTTTTTTAATTTTGTAGTGTTTTTTATTTTTTTTTTTTATTTTTATGAGTTGTGGTAATGTCGGTTCTTGGGGAATTTGGGATTGATTTTTATTTTTTTTATATTTTGGGATTAATTTTAGGTTGTTTTTTCTATATTGTATTTTTTTTATATATTTTTTTTTTTTGGGGTAGGTTTTTTTTTGGTTATGTTACGTTAACATATATTTGTTGGGCAGTATGATATTAGTTGTTTATTGTTTTTTTTGTTTTTTGGTTTTTTGTGATTGGTGTGGTTGTGGTAAACGAACACGCGTTTATATATATTCTTTTTTCTGAATGGGTTTTTTATTTTTTTATATAATGCCTAATGGCTCTCTATCTTTTAGTTTGTTGGCCTAGTAAAGCAACTGTAGTTTCTCATTTTTGTGGTAATTTTTATTGGATATATGAAACAAAGGCTGTATATTATATTTTTTTGATCATATTTTCTTTCTTTCTAATAGCCTCTACATTGATATAATCTTCTTATTTTGTTCCACAACTATAACGTAACTTTTTGCTATTGCTGCCTTGTGGCCTTTTTGCTTTTCTTTCCTTCATTCTTCCCCTCTCCTAATTCTTTACCTTCTCCTCTCCAACAATTCTTTTCTCTCTTTACTTCATTCTCCGCACTCGCTCATGGTTGAGACGGTTCCACTCTTCCCCTACTCCACGCGATTTTCGCTTCCGCCCCTTCTATTCGCACCACCGGCTGAGCTATGTTTCTCTTCGTTGACGCCGTCTTATTTGCGCTACCGTTCGGTGTATAGAAACAACAGATACGGCTATGTCTGTTTCTTGGCCCGAAGATGTCCGTCCGCTATCAGAGACTCCATCCCACCTTATCTTACTTCTGACACTCCCTAACTGCTCTTCGAGACTTGTTGCTCTCTCGTAGGCTGCCTAACACAGCGAAAGCAAAGTAAGAGGAGCTTGGCTACGTGGCACCTCGGCTGGCAGAGATCGAGAAGCCCTTCTGCATCTCCTGCGTTCAAAGTTGCTGTCCTTGTTAAGTGGTCCTCCCACTCCCCAGGAATCAGCTGCATCCGCAACATTTTCTTGTACCCGAGAAAACTGCCATGACGTCCATATTTTCTGGCCGCTATGGACCCGAAGGCTGTCTCTTCAGGAGGTAGCAGAGAGGGCAGATGGCTTCCTGCCCGCCGTGTTCAACTCCAATGCCCCCGCCGTATTCTGCCCCCTAATTTCGTGCCCCCTTAGTGAACTGTCGTCCTCTTACTTCTCAGCCTCAGGCATTTTCCCCTTCCTTCTACCTCTTTGCCTCCCCGTCTTCTTCTCCTTATACTTTTTCTTCCCCACCCCTGCGGTTTCTTCGGTTCCCTCTTCCGCTGCTGCCTGCTTCTTACTTCATTACCCGGTGTACCCGCCCCATCCCTCGTTACCCTTGGTCCATCTCCAGCGCCTCTCACGACCCCTGCTCCCGATTTTCAGGTATAGAGGCTCGTCTTTCGACTTTGCGGAACATGGCATGGCAGACATCAAGGCCCGAGCTGATGCTCATCCCGCCTGCGCTCGTCTCCAAGCGGACTCATCGCTGTCCCACAAACCGCCCCCTTCAGTCGTCGCTATCTCCCGACCGTTCCTCCCACCCCAGCCCTCAGCAATTAGTACCAAAAATCTCTCCTG
>JABUQX010054046.1:0-50834 GCA_015478945.1 Trachelipus rathkii | reverse complement strand
CGACAGTACAAGTTCTCTGCGACGGTATACTCCCCGTTGAGGATCGTTGATGCAAGCCATTTCTGACATTTTCCAAACCGTAAAAACAAGACGTCCAAACTCCGTTCGTTTCTTAGGGATGTTAAATTTTACCATCGTTTTCATACCATCGCTGCATTAAATTCTCCTCCCGGCTGCCACGCACTTCTTAAGCATCCACGAAAAGGATCGGCTGCTTCTGTCACTGTAGATTGGAACGACGAAGCAACTAATGCCTTCACCGCCTATCAAGGAAGGCCCTTGCCTCTTTCCTGTTACGTTAAATTTCCATTCTGGACGCGAAGCCCCGACTAGAATCAAACACACAACGTTCAGGAGTTTCGCGTCAGTTGCCGTCCTACAACAGTTCATTGAGAAACGAATGCTCAATTAGCTTTCTTTTCCTTAGAAAAATCCACCCGCCTCTGAAACCAAGGTTATAGTGCGCGTTTGGAAGGAACTTCCCAATTTATTAGCAAAAATCAAGCACTCCGTCTACTCATAGAAGTCGGAATCCAGTTGTAACCGACAGAATCATCTTACCCAAAAATCACAGCCATTCCATTACAGCTTCCAGCGCGAAACAGTCCCACCGCGGGGGTAAGCCCCGCCACCTTTGATTCGATTGCCAATTCCACAACTGAGTATTCGCCATTTTAAAAGGAAAAGACAACATTTCTGCCGATGCTCTATCCCGAATTAACGCTATCTTCCTTTACCAGACATTTATTCTTTTTTTAATGGCTCGTCCTCTGCAGCAACTCGAAGAGATTGTTTTTCCTAGTGCTTCTTCTTACGACATTCAAACGTAGAAATTTTTGTTTCCACCATTTGTATGCGACTCTCTTCCGCACAATCCTCGTCTCCAGTAGTACCAACCCCAGCCCGCCCGAAAGGTGGTTTACACCATTCGACGATGTCGTCGCACCCAGGGTAAAAGGTGCAGTCAAGGTTAGTTAAAAGTAGGTAAGCATTTCGTTGGCCGTTCCTTAACTAAGATGTTAAACAGCTGGACAACGCAGTGTCTCAAAACTGTCAAAAAATCCAAATGAGCGAATAGCACACTGTCTTCGCACCTCTTCAGGCAATTTTATTCCCCCTGTCGTGAATACGTTGAACCAGGTTCACATTGATTTAGTCGGACCTTACCACCCTCAAATGGTTACACACATATCTTAACTTGCATTGACCGATACACTCGATGGGCAGAAGCAATTCCATTGCGAGATACTTCTAGCGAGACAATTGCTCAGGCATTTTTGTACAACTGGATAGCCAGGTTTGGTACACCTTCGACCGTGTCCACAGACCAGGGTAGCAGTTGATGAGTCCTTACCTTCGGATAATCTTATGACTCTAGATCCGGCTCCAAGCGCCTTCCGCTCTTTTGCAGCTATCATCGCGCAAAGCCAAGGCATGGTGGACTTATCACCGCAGCTAAAAGCTTCTCTTTGGCCCATGAACACCGGACAAATTGGTCCAAACTTTCCTCGTGTCCTCCTCGTATCAAGAACTTTCGACAAAGAAAACCTTCATGCCTTCCTCTGCTGAGCTCGGTCTATGGCTCTACCAATCCGAATACTGGTGATAGTAGTTATCCTTCCTTCTCCAAAAAACTTGAACCAGCCACACTTTTTTCTGTCACGCCTCGTCAGTTTATACGCAGCATGGAAACCATCTTGCCCACGCCACCTTCCCCGTCCGACTTACATGCCTGCGGATTTGGAGACATGCTCTCATGTGTATTCGGCATGACTCACACCGAAGTCCGTTGCAAGCCCGTTACGACGGCCCTCCTTGTATTGTAAAGCGCTATACCGAAAGTTCTTTACCACAGAAGGGGAGAGCAAACAAGAAAATATCTCCGTTATAGAATCAAACCGGCTTACTCTCGAACATATCCGCTTCTCAACCACCTTTTTCATCCACTTCTGCCCCGCTGCCCATCTTACCTTACTTCGCAAAGATGTGATAGCCGACTTTATTGCCCATTCGCCATTTTACATCAACTTGTTCGCTAATCGTGATCTGTGGTGTGCCAACTCCTCTTCAAACTATTTGTCACTCCTTGCCCAGCTAAGCCTTCAGCGCCCCGCGCTCGAACATCTCCGGCTCTTTCCAATACAATTTCTCTTCCGAAACTCCAGTACCGATTCCCCTCACGAAATCCGGGATCACGTATTTCGACTTCCAAACCTTACGCGCCTTGTCTACCTCGTTTCCGACATCGCGTTATGACGCACATTACGTCCAGTGGTTCGCTTACCATTGTATCTAAAACCGACCGCTCCACTGTTTAGATGGGGAAGCTCTATTACCCTTCCCCCTCTCTTTTTCAATAATGTAGTGTTACTCGTTCACGTGATTTCAAAGCTGGCCTTTTCTTGCCATTGGGTCACCGATTTCGCCATTTTTTCGTCTCGAACAAAGCTTTTACTATCGTTCCTCAAAAACGTCAAAATTACATGTTTCTATTATAAACATTTTGCTAAATCTTGTGGATAGTTGATCGGGTGAGGCTCAGTGTTCTGATTAACATACTCAGTTTAATGCCTCCAACCCAAAGCTTTCAACTTTAACCTTTGCCCTCGAAGTACAAGGTCTGTGTCTCGTTATTTTAAGCCCTAAATTTGTTGCCATTTCAATAAACGTGAATAATATTTGTCATGATAGTTTACTAAAAAAGCATTCAAGCATAATAACCTTTATAGTTGTTCATTACATTTTATTTGATTTAAAGCAAATTAGTTAAAATTTTGATTCACATTATGTATAAAGCGAATCTTATGTACCAAAAAATTTATATATTTATTAATAGTGATTCCCTTGAAAACAAAATAAAGGTGATAGAAAAGCAGAATATTATGCAATAATCGTTCATATTTATATTGTAAGAATTTATTATTATTATTCATTATTATTATTATATATATATTATTATTATTATATATTATATTATTGTTATTATTTTCCATATGTTATTAATTATGTTTTACTAATTTCAAACTAGATTCCAGACTTCCGACCGACTGACCAACTCTTATTTTATTGACCCATCTTCTGATTGTAACGCCCAACGTACAAGTATATTAATATATACTCATGATATCATAATATATATATATATACTATATATATATATATAATATATATATTATATATAAAATATAATTTTACGCGAAAAAATTAAAATGACATTTAGTGAAATATCTCTAGATAATTTCCTATATATTGATCGGTATTTAGGTAAAAATTTTACTTAAATAAAACTGTATTAATGACAGTTTTTTCACTATTATATTAAATTCTATTATATTTGTTTTTTTTAAAAATGGGGCTCAGGTTACATAAAATAAAATCTTTCTAGGCCAAATTTTTTTCCTCAGAAAGCAAATAGGTATTCCTTTCTCCGGGAATTCTCAATCTATTTCTTGCGTATTTGAACTTAAACAACGTTTTTAAAAAAATGTTCAAAAATTCCTATTCATCCGATTCATATGAATATTTTTTAAAAGCATATAGGGTTAAGAGTTACCCTTATTATTGCTGCCGATGGGAGAAGTGTGTTCGCAGCTTGATAGTATCATGGCTAGATGTTCCGATATTCTTTTACACATCGACATTTGTTAGAATATTTTCTTTCTATCTCGTCTCGGTATCAATTGGTTCGTATGCCAAGTCCTGTTTGCCCCACAATTGCTCTTCTCATCTTCTTTTCTTAGATTCCCTGGTCATAGCTGCTATCTATTCGATTTCTTTATCTAACTTATACACCTGTTCTATTAATATTTCTGTATTCTTATTCACTTTTCAGATATTTCAAATTTTTTCATTTTTTTTTTTCTTCTTTGCTTTTCTGCGCTTCGATTCTCTTATGCCGACAACTCCATTCTTTGTCATTCCTTTGTTGTGGATCATCAATTAAGGATATGCATACTTTCGAATGGTAATCTCTTTTTTTGACTTATAAAATGTTCTCATCCGCTCCGTTTGCCGTTGCTCATTCACCCATCTGAATAAATATTACTGTCAGCTTTCTCAATATAGGTGGGCTGTTAAACCGATCACTTCCTCTCTAATCTGCATCATTTCCTGGAAGGCCCATTCACCTTGATCCTGGGACATACATTCTTGCCAGCATTGTCTTATATATCAATTATGGGGAGCATTTCTCGTTTAAATCTAAACATGTAAATCTCTTGAAAACCAATCATATTCCAAATCCATATGCAATGGTTCTTATTAGTTTGACCTTAAATTTTGTCATTTTAATTCAGATTTCAATATAGTTTCTAAACTCTTCTCATATTCCTTCATCAGCTTTTCCTTCATTCTTGTTGTTCTATTTTTCACATTTCTTCTATTCCATGATATTTTATAGGTGTCTTTTTGTTCTAGTTGCTAATGATCTCGTCCATTGTATTTTATCTGCATATTTCCCTGTCAATTGTCTTCCTTTTCTCAACTCCAGACTCCAGAAACGCGCATTTATCCAGTCCCAACTCCATTGTCTCTATCTTTAAAACTTTCCTTCTCTTAAACTACCTCTTTTTTTTTCTTTTTTTAACACCTCGTTTTGAGGGTACTCTCTGCTTTTATACCGTCCCAAACCTTGGGTTGAGCAAGCACCGCGCACTCGACTCCCAAGAACTAACGCTTATTATTTCCTAGCTTCCTTTAATTTGGTGCTGAATTATAGCTATCTAAAGATGTGTCCAATTTTAGCCAGCGGAAATCTTTTCTAGAAGGTTACTAGAGATGGTATTTTACCGCCTCCAAGCGACCCCTACTACCACCCAATGCCCACTATCCTCTGACCTCCTCCATCTCAATCCACATCCTTCTGATAGCATATTCGTTAGATATCCTTTAGTGGGTATTTTAAATTTCTCCTTCGTCCTCGTCGGTATGGACACTACGCTCTATGTAATTGGCATTGTTCTGTTTTTATTGCTAAAACAAATCGCCGGGTCAATTACTTTGTTACAAATATGTCGGTTGGGTTATATGCCCAAAATCATAGTAGAATGTTGGATATGTGCGTCTATGATATCTACCCTATTGCCAGGGGTGTCTATAATTCAATGAATTATTTGATTAAGGGAGTATCAACGATTTATATATTTTTGGCATAGTCTGTTAGTGAATGAGCTGATTATGATATTAATGTCTGTCTTTCCGTATATTTGAGTCCCATTACGTAGCAGCAGTCTCAAGTCCGGATAATATTGGGCAGCAGGTCCCTGAGAATTCCCCACAACATCATCCTACATTATCAGAAGGTCATCTTTGGCTTTGATTACGCTTATATTTTTGAACCAAATTTGTTTTATAAATTTGCTTTATATGATATATTTTTTAAATATACTCATAATTTATTTTTCAAAATTCCCCTCGCAATTTGTTTCTATTCATAATTTTTCTTATTGATAAAGGCTTGTTTCAATACTTCTTTTTTTTAAAGTTTAGGCTAGGTCTTGTTCTTTCCCATTCTTCATTATCTTGGCCTTTCTTTCTTGCTGCTTTTAATAAGATTCCTTTCAGTTAACACTGTCTTCATTGCTTATCAAAGTTTTTCAGTATGGCAACCATTCTGTCTCTCATTCAGTTGCGAAGAATCATTCATGTACTGTTCAGTTATTAGACTTTTTTTGTAATGAATTGTCCAGCCCTTGCATTTCTTTATTTCTTTAACAGCCAATGAATTGTCTTCTCTCTTTCCTTTCCTTTATATCATAGGCTCTAATCCTAACTATATCATTTTTGTGGGTTTCATTCTATTGGCATCCAGTACCTCTTCATACTCTGGGATGTGTAATACGGGCTGTGCACTTTTAGCGTTTTTTTTTCGGTACTGAATTATTTCTTGTTGTGGCATGAGGTGTTTCCCTTGTAGTTTGTCCGTCAGGCAGGCGGTTCTGGCATGAGTGCCGACCCGGTGCCGTCGTCCTCGAAAAAGACCCACCCACCGGTTTTTTACTCCAAAAAAAATAAAAAAAAAGCCCACTTGAAAAAACCCGCTATTTTTCTCGTTAACGTTAACCGTTTTCAATTTTTTTTTTAGAACTATTCTTTCCCTTCAAATATAAATATAGGTAAAACAAAAATAGAAAAACCTATTAGAAAATTTACCCTCAGTTTTCTTAGCTTGAAATGTTTATATTAAACACTTTTTATTCATTTGTGAAAGAAACTATATATATATATCATAATATATATAGATATATAAATAATATATTATAGTAAATAAATATATAATATATACTATTGCTTTAAAAATAATTAGGTACATAAAATATATAGTAAATAATAATAAATTCCAAAATATTTTTTCCAAAAAGAATGGCCACTAAAAAAAAAAAAACCACTATTTTGTACGCACTTAATATTTTTCACAGTTATTTTTTTTCAGCAAGACATATCTATATACATGAAAATAGTGGAAAGTCCCATTAAAAACCAAAAATGATGGCATTTTAAATTGTCTAACGGTATCGTTTGACATCACTATTATTTTTAATTTTCTCTGCAATCATTTTTAATCAAATTCAATTTTTACTTAAATAATAATAATATATAATATATTAGTAATATATAATGAAATAGTAATTACTAATACTAATCATATATAATAGGATATAATTAAATATATTAGTTAAAATATAGATAAATATATACTATAGATTATATATATATTACTTTATATCATATAATCATTATATATCTCTTTTCAGAAAAAATATATAGTACTATATATAATAATATATGCAGCCGATTCCAAAAGTGGACCCTGCTAGAATTTCTTCGAGATGGAGTGAAGTAGTACCAGAAGCTTAAAGGTTGTATCATTCAAACAAAGTACTTGCAAATTCAACACGTAAAATGAGGACGTGTTTTTTAGCATAAAAAAAAAACTGATATTTGTTCTTTCATATTCAAGAAATTCTTTTGTGCAGTTGACAAATACTTTAATGGTTATTTAGACAAAATTCTTGAGGTTGAGCGACTGCGGATGCACAACTGTGTCAAAATTTAACAGGATAATCATTTGCATTGTTGAAATGTCTTGCAGCCATTCGAAAAATTAGATGAATCCCTTTCTTCGTCATACGACTGTAAGATCCCATACTTTCAAGCGGTTGTGTTTTGTTTGCTCACTTTGCATTCACTAGAGATTGGCCAGAAGAATTATACCAAGGTGCTTACCAGAGATTTTGTCCGATGGCCACCTTATATTCGTTCATATTCTTTTAGTGGCTTAAAGGTATCACCCTTTAATATATTGTTTCCATAGTGGTAAGCAACTGGTCTGAACTCAGGTATATTTATTAACATTATGTTTTTTTGATTTTGTTTTAATACTTTTTGATTTATTTTATTACTAGTTTTTATTTATTCTCTCATCTATTATTTTTTATTATTATTTGATTATCTCTCTATATTATCTTTGGTAATTATACCCTCAGAGTTCTTTACTATAGTGTTATTTACTTTTCATTGTCCAAATTTCCCCTTAGGTTCGTTCTTGGGACCAAAGAGTGTCGTGGGCATGGACTGGGCCTGATTCGTTATTTATTATTTTAGAAACGTAAACAATACATTCACGTATTGACACTTATTTAATCTACATCTCCCAACTATTGATCACCTTACATTTATGCCCCATATAGACACTTACATTTACACTGATACACACACATCTGCCATCACACACCCACACACAACCACAACAACACACACTACACGACACACAGCATAAAATACAACTTATACACAACCATTTACAAACTATAGACCTTATACACACATGTTCACTATGACATTCTTACAATGTTACCCATAAGACACTTACAGTTTACAGCTTTAACACACAACAACACACACGACTACGAGCCACACACAGCTCACACACAACAAAGATTTACTACAACACAGAACGAGATTTACTTACCACTCACACAGATTTACTTACACTCACACAGATTTACTTACACTCACCACAGATTTTACTCCAACACGTCACATATAAAATATGGTAGATTCACAGATTTTATTTTTATCACTTCCATAACCTTCCGCAACCCTCTCTAGTATCTTTCTGTGTTTAGAATTAACAGACACACACACAACACCCAGGGACCACACCGCACAACTCACTTACCATATAAGTATAATTAGAAATAATTAAAACATTTGTGGTGGGATTTTAAAATTGAAAACAACGGTTACGATTAGCAGATTAAACTCATTAACAAAATATAACTAAAAAATATATTTCCCAAAGTTTTCTTCCACACCACTTCTATACCAATCTACTTGGTATATGAGGTAGTGAATTTGAAAGAACAAGAAATATAAATAATTTATATAACTATAGATTAAAATACTTCCTCTTCCGTTTATAAAAAATTTATAACTACCTCAAGTATTTAAAATAAATCTTTACCACAAATTTTTATGAAAATTTTGATTACTACGCACAGTACATTTCACGTACCTTAAAGCAATAAATCCAGTAAATCAGTTAAGGGGGTCCAGGGGCCCCCCCTGTGGTATAAAAACCAAAAGGCCCACCCCCTGTTTTTTATCTTTTTTTTACCCCCCCCCCCCCCCCCCCCCCCCCCCCCCCCCCCCCAACCAAGCCCTAATAAAGGTTAGTATGCCACAGTAATATGTTCTAAATATAGAGTCTGTATTGCGATATACATCATACTATATAGCCAATGTAAATAAGTATAAAAAAACAAAAATAAGTTCTTCTCTGCTAAAATAATATGTATAAAAATATTATAAAATCTTTATTCATTCTTATTGAAAAATAGCAATTTTTAACGTTATTAATACCATGTTAACTTAAAAAATATTTCAAAAGTTTTAAATCCACATCTTCCGGATTTTCGTTTGATTATTATATCATGTATAAACCCCTCATTATTATTATCTCATCTATGGTACGAGGTTGAGGCGAACTCCATCACGAGAAAACACAACAACCCGCCACTCCTTACAGATACGAAACTGACCTCTCTTCTGTAAAATGTGTTGAAATAACGTACTTTAGCCCTCCAAAATTTAGGATACATCGTGCTTTTTTTGTAGCCGCTAGCGGCGACGTTGTTAGCTCATGTCCAGGTCCATAGTAGACCTTCCATATTTCAAACTATAGACACCATTTCTGATAAATAGTTGAGTGACATTAACTACGGTTTTAGGCCTAAAATTTAGGCCTAAAGTAGTTAAAGCCTTTTTGGATCCCATGCTGATTTAAGCCTGAGATAACCAGGTCAAACAGGTAATTCCAGTATAACAAGAATCATTGTTTATTAGTTGAGTGGTATTTTGTATAAATATAGGTTTCAAACTGAACATGCTGGATCGGTGGAAGATCCTTTAAGCAGGTAAGAAGGAAAATTTTTCCTACTTGTGATTGGTCCGAGTAATCGCTTATCCTATATGACCTCGTGATGTTATTGTGCTATAGAATTATTTTTTATCGTCTTTTTAGAATTACACTTTGTTACTTTAAACTTGCGCTCCACTTTGAGCAGGCTGTGTCTTTATTTATCTTTTAGACCAACTCAATGTTTAAAATCTTATGTCAGCAGGCAGGTTGTTTAGCTTTAAGCGATGCACGAAGTTATCTGATTTGTATTAAAAGTGTTTTAGTTTTTTACTAAAGTTGTATATCATATTTATGAATAATATACTCACAGAGTCCTCGCAGGCATTAATTAATTAATTCTACTCAGAAAAAATCAGATAAATAATTAATTCACTAGGACCTTTATACAGTTTAGAAATCGACGTGAGAAGCTAAGGCACGAGCAAATAAGCCACGCGCCCTCAAGACCAAGGAGCGCGACCCGGCCTCGACGTGTTATGGACCGATGGCGGCGTAGTGAAGCTCGCAGTAACTGCGAGGTCGTGAAGTATTACTACTGATAAGTATGTCCTGTCGCGAACAAATACTGGTGAGAGCGTAGTGGATGCTGCTATATCTTAAAGATAGGTGATCCAGTTCTAAGGGTGGATCTATTGATACATATCCATAATATGTGAAATTATATTCTTTGAGAATTCACTACGTTCCCATCTCAGTAATATATTTGTTTATAATATTAGTTTGTGGGTTAGGCATGTCTAAGTAATAATGTATAGTTCATAAAGCATAGAACCTCATGGGTATACAACCCTCCATATTAAACAATGTATTCAACGCTCGCAAATCATTTAGCGCCAAGTTTAGTTTAATATGTCAGCTCCGTGCCGATATAATCAGTGTGCCTCTCTCTAATACCATGTACCTAAGGGAGATAATCTCTCGCATAATTAGGATTCAAGTTCATAGCCACATCTGATTATAAGAGTTAGATAAAATAAGTTGATAGATCATATAACTAATATCATTTCTGATTGATATAATTTGAAATAATAAATAGAATATTATTATCCCTTATTTAATGATATAAAATAATAATATAAGTTAATTAACCTAATAACTTGGGAAAATATCAATACATATAATAAGAGAAAATACATGGTTTTAGATACATAATTGAGAGTGTGTAATCAAGATTAATTAGAATTATTCGCAATTTGTAATCAAACTACTATTGTGGTGAGAGTATAATTATTAAAATCTAATATGAGTAAGCAATAATAATACAAATTTCATATTATAAATTTATAGAATCTCAAGAGCAAGCATATTTCTTATGTCAACCAAACCCTGTCCAAGTCCCTCAAAAACAGTCTCAATACTCTATATCATCGTTATAGACAAGACACACTCTCACACCGCAATAAAGGAGCGATGACTCTCTCTTAAAAGAGGAATAGATGTTATTCAATGAGAATAATACTTCTATGTTATATATAATCTCTATCGTTCGTATCATACGAGTGAAGCTTGTATATCTCATGTATACCAAGGCATCATTATATATAATATATAGACTACTCCCATAATAATATCATTCAATCCCAGTCTCAGAGCTTTCGAACATACTCTCATAGATATCTTAAGCATAGTTACCTATCTACAAGTTTATTATATACCGATATCGCGCTGGCCTAACGTGTCACATGAGATAGCCATGAGAAGACAACCGTACTATACGTATGTATTCATAATGTATTAACTCCGCTCTGATGAATATGTATGAATAAAACTAATCCTGAACGCATGGATATAATCGTAATAAACACAGAACTGATTTTTGACTATCAATAATGCATATGATTGTTACTTCTCTCTCGAACACATACTAAAGGCCTCCTGTTTTGATCTTGTATATAAGAAAGCGATTGACCAAGATGCTAGTAATGGTGCGTATTGCTAAAAGTGTAAAATATCACCCAATACCTCTTCATATTAAGAAATTAATGATGGGACGGTTCTATGATGGTAAGAAGCTTAAGGGGTGATAGGATCATACTAGAATATATTGTTGAATATAATACAAGTAATAGAGAGTGATTGTATAAAATGATAAGTTTATATCATAATAGACTATACAACGGTAAAAACGGTAGTTTCAAATAAAGAAAATTTAATCTTGTTGTCAGCGGGGATACCGAGGTCGTTCTGGCACGAGGATAAATAATACAGCACGGCCCGGGCTTCGAGTTGCTGTCTCTGGTCATTCCCAATAGGCCAGGTCTGACGCTTGCGGGTCGATGACTGCTCTGCTGCAGTTAGTGTCTCTGTCACTGTGTAATATTCTACTATAAAATCTAGTGATGTAATTAATTATATTTA
The DNA here is from genome assembly GCA_015478945.1 of Trachelipus rathkii. NCBI lineage: Eukaryota > Metazoa > Arthropoda > Malacostraca > Isopoda > Trachelipodidae > Trachelipus > Trachelipus rathkii. Next base: position 39,055 of record JABUQX010054046.1, on the reverse strand, counting down.
TCTATTTATAGTAGAAATTAATAATTTATTTCCTCAATAGTAAGTATATTTATTTATAGAAGATTTTTTAACGTAACACTTTAAGTAAAAAATATGACATAAAACACTTTTTAATACAAATTTTACATCGATATATACACGATTGTTGCATGCTCTCTCTCGCCTTTTCATGTGAACATCGTGTACACAGATGTACCTCCGCGATGAGTATGTGTGTAATATAATCCCCTGTGCCATATAAATGTATATATAAAATCACACTAGCATCTTCTTTGTGTCCCTCACAATATACTAGTGTTATGATACGAACGCGAAGATACAAAAGAGTTTAAATTTTTCATAAAATACGATAAAGGAAATTAATCTTAGCGGAACCAATCCACATACAGTAGCGCGTACGTATAAGTGAGCGCTACTTAATAATATATGCTCTTAACTATAGAATCTCATCTACAAATAGTAAGGATAACGTATACACTATCTACACTATGTATCATCTATTCGTGTTAATTATATTAGTCTATTTATGAGGCTGTATTTTCCAGTTGTACGTGTAATAAAGTTAATTCTTAGTTTTTGTGATATCTCTCAACTTTCATATTATCAATTTAAATATATCACTCAATATTAAAATTAAACGTAATATATAATGGTTCTGGTATCACATCTATCGTGGACAGTTCATTATCACTTCTTTACTCTGTACCAGAAGTGCATTAGGCTTCATGCATACAGCATATGCGTGAGCAATAAAGGCTTTATATTGTAAAGAGCACACTATTTAGGGCCGTAAAAATGCAACGTGAACACGCTCTATATCGCTGTAACGTCCTCACTAAGCCCTTGAGCCACCTAATGCGTATACTCGTGCTCATAGGGAAATGAAGGTCGATGACCTTATAAAATAAAGTAGATATATGACCTTGGGGATTATTAGCGCCTTAAATCGTGACACTCTGCGGCCGTCTCATATAACTCAAACACGTAGCTGTATCTCTATCTAAATGAGGTGGCACATAGATATATGTATGCTGGCTCCTAACTCATATTTAGGAACAACGAGTGTACAGAGATTATTAAACTCTATAGTGATAGATAGGTCAATGTTTCGTGTACTCTAGTTAAGTCTAGTGCGGGAATAAGTTGTTGTGGTATCTGTACTCGTTTAATGGGAATATGGGGCCAATGAGTTGTTTAACAGATGTATAGGTAAGATAATACATTATAGATGGAGATAATAAGTAATATTCTTATATACTTAAGTGAGAGTGCGTGTCGGATTTGTTATGTGTGACATTGTTTAGAGTGAGATAGTGAAGGAGATGATTAGTGTTAAGTGTTAACAACAAATTACATAATGAAATCACTCACTATCAAATGTAATACTATAATGAGATGAATAAATTAGATAAAGAGACTACGTAACTTCGCACTCATTAATTTACAAAAATGTAACTTGGGATATAATAGATATATGTTATATATACATAGTTGCACAGCATCGGATGGATGAGGCGCGTTGATGATAACCATAAATGAGTAAGTTGAATAATTTTAGTGATATTTGTTTAAAATATAAGTAGGAGGGTATAGCTGTAGTGATAAAGGATTTATTAGTGAAGAGGTGAGTATTAATACATGTTTTATGTTCGCCAGACGAAATAGATACTTGCACTTCTTGTGTACTTGGTCACTCTCTTATGTACCATTACATTAATTAGACATTGGGGCTAAAGTATGATGTAAAGGCAGCTATACGTCAACCTAATAAATCAAAAACTTTTGGTCATGTATGTGCAGTTGGCTATTGATGGTATAATACACAGCAGTCGTATAAGGTGCTAATAGCCGGTACCTTGCTATACTTACTTGTATTGTCAATATAAGTGGTAGCAGGTATTATCAGTTTATTAATATAAAAATTCATAAGTTGGAATATATTTTTTGATCAAATACAAAGCTGTATTGTTAACCACAACCTGAATAGTTAATATAAATATATTTATACTTAATTAATCATAAAATAGTTAATTTAAAACATAGTTTATATCTATAACATCAAATTTATTATTTGTATTCAATATAAGGATATATATGATTGTAATATAAATTTATTATATAAGTTTTATAGAAAAACTAGAATTAAATATGTTATATTTGATAGGCCTCACTCATAAAACCTCACGTTCGTAAATACCTTCTCTCCACACTGCCGTACACTGTGATATAGTAAAATGTACCGTGTTTAATTAAAAATAAAATGGTTTTAAAAATTTTATACTCGTAATATTCTCATATATGAGCTTTGATGTGTTGTAAGTGTATATGTGGCGTGAGATGCGGTGTGGTGGATGTTAATATAGGGTGTTGTAGTGTCGTGCTAGATGATAGAGATGATAAGTTAACCTCTGTGTGTTGATAATGTTACTAGTTATTTAATATGGTATATTGAAGATAGAAGAAAATGTCTTTATTTCTTATCAGTATAAACTGTGTTTGATTGTTATAAGTAAGATGAGTTTCTCATGTGTGCTAGTTGTCAAAGTACATCATACTGTGAATGCTATGTATAGTTTGATATCAGATTGTGAGCCTAATAAATCTACTGTACTATTATGGTCACCTTCAATATGTGTGCTGTACCCCTCTATTATAATGTGTGTTAATCTGGTATGACTGAGATGGGCGTAGAGGTAGTTATAGTAAATGTATTCTAGTGATAGATTGTTAGTTACTTAAATCTGCGTCGTGTGATAATTAACATACTGTCTCTATATATATGTGTGACTAATAATTACTATTAGGCTTATATGATCGTGCTATGTTGAGTTATAAGGCTTAGTCTAACTTAGTTCACGTCCATTGCATATTGAACATTAGTAATATTATATAGGAGCATCCAAACTCTTATTTCAGAAGATAGTAAGTAATATTATATTCTAATCGTAATATAACTTGATGGAATCTGTGTTGATGTGGCTCGCAACTCTCTCACTCAGTGTGTATAATGTTAAGATGGTCTGATGGGTAATTGTAAGTATACTATATATATTATCATAGTTGTTAATGTGTGGATAATAATTATTATATTCGCATCAGTATATCAGGGCGAATATTCATCTAAATTCCAAACATTCGAAATGTGTAATTTGTGTGTGATTGTGATAATTTCTCTTATAATATATGTGTGTGTTTAGTTGTAGTGGACCGCGCTGTATGTATAAGTGTAAATATGTGTGTGTAAGTATCTATGGGTATATGTAAGTGTCATATATTATGAATGTGTGGTTTATTTATATGTTCATTAAGTGAATTATGTGTTCTTAAATTTAAATTATAAATATAAATAACAATAGGCTTATGAAAGTAAATTATCAACCTCGTAAGATCTAACCGAAAGGCGTGCACAGAAAATTGCATCATACACTGCTTGCTCAACATTAGACTAAAAGGAGACTCAACATAGAAGATAAAATTATTATTAAAATAAATTATACCAATATTTGAATAAGTGCTTGACTAAATATATTCCATTCAAATTTCTGATTTAATATTTATTGTTATATATATAAAACAAGAAATTCTTTTCAATTTAAAGGATAATATTATATCATAAAATGAGATTTCTTTTATGATATCAACTTAACAGTCATATTCTAAATTAAGATCAAGATAAAATATGTGAGATGATATATCCGTATAAGCAAGTGAGTGTGATTGAGCTAAGAGAATCGTAGGTCGTAGCATAGGAGGTCTAAGGAGTAATAAAAACCATGTGAGGACTTTACTAGAGCTTAAAGCAGTAAGTCAGAAACAGACATCTGTACGTGCTTCTTCTTCAACAAGAGTGATCATATAATACATATTGGAGTTTAAGCAGTAAAAAACCATAGAGTGTGTGTAAACCCGAGTGTCAGTCCCCTGATAAAACCTCATCGTATGTGTCACATATAGCGCCTCTCCATAGCGTAACAGCATGAGCTCGCGTTAAGTAGCAACCAATAAAAGCTGAGCTTAATACTAATATTCACTGTGCCTTCGTTGAAATGTCAGCTTATACGGTTCATCACTTCATCGTATGGAATCATATTTCACCCTTGAATCTTCACCGTGTGCTTTCTTTAACGTGTAGAGGGTGTAAATGTTGAGAGTTGAAATAGCTCACTCAGGAGTGTGAAGTAGACAGGGTAAAAACATATGAGTAGGGTACTCACAAAGGACAGTTACGGAACCACAAATAGAGTTTCAGATAACGTCAATGCTAAATTGCGTACAACACTCCTGTAGCAAGAAAGTCTAGGATAAGAACAAAAAATGAGTACGATGAGAATAATCACTCACCTCTTTAAAAATGAAACTTATATAAATATTCGACAAAATTTTTGATTTTTACCTGATGGGACTACTGTGCTCTTGTTAGATTTGTGTTTAAATACTGAGTTATTGTTAATGTATGACAACACCATTATTATAGGTAGTTACACTCTCTAGAGATAAAAATAACATAAGTGAAAGCTTATGCGTAGTTATAAATCAACTTCCAAGAGCTCTCTTTCTGTTGTTAAATATTTTCGACGCATAGACTGAAGAATGCATGTGTTGACGCCTATGTTGCTGGTGTCTCACTGTTCTGTTGAGGAGCTCCAGCCCAGCTATTTGATCCCTCCGATTCAACTGCATGTACAAAGCAATTGATAGTAGTCTAAAGGAAAAGGTAAAAATAAGCGGTATCTGTATTTAGCTGATAAGTTTTTTTTTACGAAAGTTGAGCATTCAATCTTTCCTTGCACATCACTCTTAATTGCCCTACAATTATACTCGCGTTCTTGCTTGTTGACAGACAGACAAATGTACTTTGATAAGATGGGGTCCATAGTGTGCTTCCAAGTGCAGCTTGGCTGCCTTTTTTTCATGGGAAGTACAGGAGCCATCACACTCAATAATTTCATGACACTCACCGTTTGCAATTCTTTTCCCTTTAAGCATTATTTATATATCTGTTTCATTTCCCAATGTTAAACAACAAAAAGACAACTAAAATAAGGTGTGTAAACGCTAATGACAAGCTAACAATAAACAGTAAATTGCTATTAATAAACATAATTATAATAATATATAATAATAATAATAATAATTAATAATAATAATAATAATAATAATAATGAATTAATAATAATAATAAATTAATAATAATAATAATAATAATCAATAATAATATAAATAATAATTAATAATAATTAATAGATTAATAATAAATAATAATTAATAATAATAATAATAATATAATAATCCCATTATAATAAGAATAATAAATAATAATAATAATAATTCATACATTATATATAATAATATTTAATTATAATAATAATAATATTTAAATATTAATAATAATTAATAATAATAATAATAATAATAAATAATAATAATTTATATAATAATAATAATAATATAATTATTATTATTATTATTATATTTATTATTTAATGATTTTTTATTATTATATAGATTATATTTATATTATTATTATTAACTTAATTATTAATATTATAGTATGTGATTTTATTATTATTATTATTTATTATTTATTATTATATTATTATTGTTATTATTTATTTATTATTATTAATTATTATTATTATTTTATTGATTATATTATTTTATTCTTTATTATTATTATTATTATTATTTAGTTATTGATATTATTATTATTTATTATTATTTATTTGATTATTTTTATTTATTTATTATTATTTATTATTATTATTATTATTTAAATTTATTATTATTATTATTACTTCATTATTATTATTTTTTATTATTATTATTAGTATTATTATTATTATTTATTATTATTATTATTTTATTATTATTATATTATTATTATTTATTATTATTTATCTTTATTTTATTGCAGTTATTATAATATATATATATATATAATAGTATAAATATATATATATATATATATAATATATATATATATATAATATATAATGAATACCAAGATTTGTTTTATTATATTATTATATATTATTATATTATAAATAATATATATATATTAATATATTATATATATATTATAATTATATAGCGCAAAATTATTAATAGATACAGCGCAAAACGCAACATTTAGATAGGCGCAAATCTCCGCTTATATGACGCTCGTAAAGGAAGTAGTATAGTCGCAAAATGCTCAAAAGCGCACATTTTGTAGAAAATTTCTGCGCAAACGCAAATAGCACCTTTTTACCTACAAGCGCAAGATTGCGCTTTCATTGCGGCTTAATGCCACCTCTGATATTAATATATAATTATATTATCATATAAATATATATAATACTCTATACTACTATAGGTGCTAAATCCTATATGACCCTTCCTTATCCTATTTTATTATTAGCGTGGATATTATATTATTTTATCTTAAGTATCTTTTTATAAACTCAGAATATCAATCTTACCCAATATTGTTTATACTTACTAATATCATCTTGAATAGGTTAGCAATATATATATAAAGTTATACTGTATTCAGTATATTACTAATCAGACCTTATTACAATTTTTATTAGTAGTGTAGTTTATATAGATCAGGCGTTATAGGCCTCACCTCTCACATACTCTATTTTGCACTTATGTGAGCCAGTATAACATATATTGTATAAATATATATATATATATATTAATACTCATTAGCATATATAATCAGTATTATTTTAATTTTCTTGTTCATCAAATCAATGTGTTATTTTCAATTACATGTTCATCAAATAAAATGTGTTATTTTACGTTGTGACTATTTTTTTGTCCATAAATACAATATTTAGGTTCAATAACCTAAAATTGTGAGTCATAATATTTTTATTTATTATATATTCTTGACTTATCAAGTTTAAAGTATTAAAATACAAAATATAACAGAAACATATCAATATGAAATTAACTGTGACAGTTTTACTTCATTTTCAAAACCTATACTGTCATGTTCCCGTTAATATATATATAGATTAAACCAGCTCATTATAATTTATTACTATTATATACTTATATATAGTTACTGTAGTGAACCTCTCTAATTCTCCCTTTACTAGTAGTTCATTATTAATAGTTATCTTATTAGATAATAATATTGAACTTTGATATCCTGACTATATTTTATTTCTAACTCAATGGTGAATTATATACTATAAGTATACCATATATGTATTCCAAAGTATCTATAATCTCATCTCTAAGTTCTTCTTCACTCTAGTGATTATATGTATTAAATCGATAGTTTATATATTACCATTTCTCTTATCCATGTATTATGTTATTATATATATATGTAATATATATTCCCTTTAGCACTCAATAAACTAATAAATATTAGCAGATAGTTTCTTTATATTATTGTTTCATTTCTACTTTATGCCTCTGTTCCTTTATTACTTAATATACTCGGCATTTTTAATTCATTCAATCATCTTATTTACGTACTCAATTTCTAATTAACCTTATTAATCTTATGTTACATCAGTTATCAAATATAATAATCTTATCTAACTCATCGATGTATTGCACTCTATCTTTTACCTTTTCATATATTTTTTTTCCTTTTTATACTATTTTACATATGTATATCTTTTTTTTTTTTTTTTTTTTTTCTATTTTTTTTTTTTTTTATATATTTTTTTATCTCTCTTTTATATCTATTCTTTTTTCTTCTTATATGTGCTAGAGGAGGCATGTGTGTTGTGTTTGCTGTTTGAGATGTGTTTGTGTTACTTTTTTTTTTTGTTTTTTTGTCATGTTTGTATTACTTTTTTTTATTTTTTTGTTTTTTTATATTTTTTTTTTTTGTTTTTTTTTTTGTGTTTTTTTTTTTGTTTTTTATATTTTTAATATATTTTATATATATTTTTTTCTTTTTTCTTTTTTTTCTCTCTTTTGTTTCAGTTTTTTTTTTTTGCTATATGTTGAACTGTCCATAATGGTGTTTAATATCAAGTGTTATGCGGTCTCTCTGATCTATATTCTTATGGTGTTACGTTTGTGTTCTTTTGTGTCTTATTATTATATTTTTTTATATAATATTATTTTTTTTTTTTTTTTTTTTTTATCTTTGTGTCTTCTGTTCTTCTGTATTTATGTTTACCCTTAAACAACTTTTTTTTTTTATTTTTTTTTTTTTTTGTGTGTCCATATGTCATCGAATATGCTTTACCTCTCACTCCTATCTACTAAATATAATAGTCCTTACGCATCTCATATTCCAAGAATGCTTCTTTATAATATATAGTAGTTAACCAATTTTATATATTATTGTAGCATAATTCAATAAAATGAAGGTAGTTAACTACCTATATTATATTTCTATCGTTTTATCCCCATATCATGAGTAACCAGTTCCTCAGTATTTTTGTTTGTTTCTGCTCCCCTGTTTATTGTAAAGGGAATTAAGTGTGTATTAATAATTCTAGGCTCTGTAGTTCTTTAGATCATTTATAATATATTATTTATACGGTTAGAGCCAATACTAACACATTCTATATATATAGTTAGGATATAGCAGTTAGTTATAGTGCTTATAGTAATAAGTTCCTATGCATATGTATAGGAGTATATGGGCTCGTTGTTATACTTAGTTGACTATTAAGTTAGGTGACCTCACTCGCTTTGATTAGTTGTGAGCTAAGTTTATAATATGAGTATAGATAGTAATTCGTTGTACGGGATAATCGAAATACGCAAAAGCTCCACACTCCGCCCTCACCTCATTATATATATAAGTCTATATCTCAACTACTCTTATTATAGATTATAGTATAAGAATTGAAAGACACCTACGGTACTCTAGCCTGTACTCCTCTCAGATACTCCACCCTCACTATATATATATATATAGGTAGTGAGCTATATAATATTATTATATATTATATATATATGTTATTAGTTATTTAATACAGTGTGGGGTTATCACCCTAACCATAACTTATACCTAACTCATAGAGGCATAGTTATCCAGCCTTATTTCAGTGTATATGTGTATATAGTGATGTATTGCACACCATATGTAATTTTATATATATATAATAGTATATATTCATCTCTTAATAATGTATTATTAATAGCATATAATATAATATACTTTTTTTTAGTTTTATGATGATATTCTATAAAAACATTAATATCTTGTAGATATAATTATTAAACTTTATTTATTTGAAGGTAGTTTTTGAATTTAAAAGTTCCTCTCTCAAAGCTTTTAAGATTAAAATCAACTCAGAAATATTTGAGAAGGATATTATCCACTATAAACAGAGTTAGCAGGAAAGTAAGGTAATAATGATACATTGAGCAGCATATATTGCGAATACTATAGCTGGAACCAAAACCACACCAAAAACTCTGCCCGCAAACACAGCACCCCTTATATTAGTTACTTACTCAGAGGTATATATAGTTTCATAAAGTATATTTTTTTAGTATAGGTAATAATCAGTATAGGTTACGCGATGATAAGTTTTCCCATTCTCAGAACACCTGTCCACGCTGTATTATATTAGTTACTACATAGAAAAGAGATATAAAATACTGATATCTAATAAATGATCATCGCCCGCAAAGATAGAGGGTCAAGCGAACTGGAAAGTACAATCAATCTTTTGGTACTTGTTTATTTAATGATCATATATATATCAGACCCTTGTCCAATATATATTAACCCTTAGGAAAAAATTGAAAATTAGATTTTTTAGTCACTTCTGTGATAAGGAATTTGCTTCCTTCTGTTTTCCTAATAAATATTATCTTAAAACTCATAAGTTAATCTCCATTTTACAAGGGCGGGATATAATATTGTTAATAGACCCTGTGTATGTAGTGTATTACCTACTATTTTGTAGGTGTATATATAAGCTCTTAAGGATTATATATGTATTTATATATATATTATGTCAATAACAGGAGATAGAGACTAAAGAAACTAGAGAACCTTCGAAAGATATAGAAAAGTTTAGGTAGAAAGAGTTGTGCCAAGAAAGGGATACGATATTGATACATAGGTGATGAAAATTTTTTAAATTATATCAAAAATGTTGAAAATTTAATTCTTTAATGTTTTTATAGTTTGTAGAGTAACTATTACCTCACAATTGTACCTTTGGATAATATTAAAAAAAGAAAAGAAAAATGTTTATACGAGTCAGTTTGTGTAATATTAATATGAATTTCAAGCATGCATTTCGCCATGATAATTCTCATTATTTCTTTATGAAAAATGAGACAAATATTATATTTTGATGTGTCGACAATACAAAATCCGTAAGAGCCGATCAATATGTGGGAACATATAATTGTGAGTACTACAGAAGTGAAAGAGCTATATTAATGAGTATTAGTTATAGTGCGTTTCGATAATAGTTTCTAGCTTTTCTAGTATGGATATTGAGAATATATATAGTTAGTATAATGTGATGGTACATATATCATATATACTATAATATATATAATATTATTATATACTTACTATGTAATCAAACTTATATAAAAATATAATTCACTAGTAGGATAGATATCGAGGAGTGTAGAAGTAGGGATTTGCTAACTAGTGTGGGAGTTATATATAAATCAAATAATATGTAAGTATATAATATTATAATTTAAGGTGAGAATGAAAAGTGGTAAGATAATGAGCGGATGTATTGTAATTATATGAGAGTAGTAATAGAAGTTAAGGATACATAGAATCCCGTGAGAGTGATAAACACTCTTAATTAAATTTAAAAATAGAATGTATATAATATACTGTATATAAATCAGTTATAATAATAACCTAAAGTAAATAAGTATAAGAAGGAAGTCGCTTATACTACATAAACTCCTCTACAGGTCATACTACACTCGTGTAATATATATATGGTGAGATATATAATAGCTCAGAAAAGAATAAATGAGATAATAAATAAGAGTGTATTAAGATAGTTCAATAGTCCATATAAATGATAGATAGATAGAGAAAATACCCATATCACATAGACATATATTTATTGGCAAACACCATGTTATATATTTATTTTTTTTTCTGAGTTATTACTATGGAGAGATTAGTAATGATGTGTATTTGACAATGCAAATATTAGGATAATATTACATATAATATTGAATTTGCATATAGGTGTAGTACTTTTTATATATAATATATTGTCAAATTGTCTGACTACATATACACGCTATATAAGTCGATATTACCCCCGGAGTTATCTGTAGTAAGAAAATGATTATATACTCGACTAAAAGCCCTAATTAATTCTCATATATTATATAATAGAAGAATGAGTTATACTTAAACGAATAGAAAATTATTTGATAGAATAGTAGAGTAGTTTGAAAACAGAATTATTACATCTTTCTTATATAGGCGCCTAAAACTCTGTGATAGTTGTACTGCGATCAATAACTCTCCTCCACCGTATCCCGAAAGCTCACTGATACGTGGCGACTTACTCAGTAAAGAATAGATATGAGATTTGTAAGATGTTTAGTACCAGATAATAGAATGGGGCGAAATATCTTATGAAAAGCTCACGAATATGTGCATAATGATATTAAGTTATATTTTTGCTACTATATATATTAGGTTATGGCTAATAAAATAATTCATTAATAGATTTAAAAAGTATCAACGTAGGGATAACTGATAGTATATAGCTAGAAGTAGAGTAGAAACAGACGGTAGCTTGTACCTATAGTATGAGTGACGTTATGGCAAATTCATGAACACCAAGAGATACATCTAAGGTTAGATGATATAAACTGTTGAAGTTATTTAATATGTAATAAACGTTTCCAATATCTAATAAAATATTATAAATTTTTAATTTGCAGTTTTTAAATTTTTGTAATTTAAACTTTTTATCAAAAAAATTGTAAAAAAATTCTGTATTTTTTCCTCATATATATCAAAGTAGTGTTTAATGAGGAATATAATAGGTGATGTTTTGTTCAATCAGTAGCATTATTAGGCATAAAGTGATGAAATAGATGAGAGTAAACTAATTATTATTATGAAGAATAATAATCTTCTTGTTTTTTTGTTTAACGGTTTTTTGATAAAATTTTAAACCAAAAAATCATTTTTCCAAGTACTCACTTACGTGACATTTCAATTAATAAAAATAAATTAAAGTTGAAAAACTTTTGATAAAACAAAACAAAAAGTCAGTGAGCCTTGAGAGGTTAAATATAGAATACTCAGACAACGCGAAGCATCATGTTCCCTTTCAAAAACGCGTGGCGGAGACGGCCTAATACCCAACTCACGTTCGACTCCACAACTACCTCGAAGGATCATAATATTCTATGTCACTATATGTTCCCATATACCTGAACCCTATTGTCACATATCATTTGTTTCTGCTTGCCACCATTTGTCGACTTCATAGCTACGTAGGATCTGAAAGTGCGACCATCACCGAGTCTTCTTTCCGGCCGAAGGTTCGCGATTCATTTACTGAGACTCAATTGTCGATAAGTGGTATAATATGAGATCCATACCACAGGCCCTAAGGACCTCCCTTTGAGAGCAGATCCACAAAGTTGAAGCTACAGCACACCACGATAGTTCACTTATAGCCACTAGCTGAGTGTATAAGAAGTAGAGGAGAGTTAGAACAGGAGGTATACTTTTTTCATGAACTCCCGCCCAAGGCTGATCCTTTGTATTAACTATCAAAATAATTTCTAAACATTATCGCCATTTAGACGTAACTAGTATTTAAGTTAACTTGATGTTTAATATCTATTACTCATTTGTATATTAAGTATTTTTTATTCATCAAAAAGCTACAAAGTTACGCTGGATTAGGGCTGTCCGTTAAACAAATTCATCAGTGATTTTAATCGAGAAAGATATAAATAGTAATATATATCCGATGTCTCTTACATAGTATGAATGCAACACACAAAAAAATAAGAATAAATAAGTATATGTGAGAGAATAAGGTATAGTAGTAATTAATTACGGATTATACAGGAAGAGTTTAGTTTAGATAGATGTATATTTTTTATATTATAAGCTATTAATAGTAGATAGGCTAAAGAAATATATATTTCATATGAGAGGAAGATCACCAAGGAGTATTGACCATACTATTCTTATTATTAATTGATGATAATGCCACCGTCATTATAGCTTATCGTATCACTAAAGTAAGTATTAATCCTACTTAGAGTCAATATAACCGTAATTTATTTACTGCAGCGCTATGAGTGATAACATTAGCGAGAGTGATAGCGAGAATAGACCCTCAAGATATTTTTCCACCCACTCTCCACCGATACGCGCTTCCTAGCTGAGTAATGGCCAGAGAACAAGCACGATCTTACGAATCCATATTTATTTTGTGGTCCGTAACGATTTATTAGGTCAGTGGTTGTGAGTAAGCGTACGTGTGGGATAAGAACAGGCGTGAGTCGCTACAAAATGTCACATATAGTATCACATCGCCTATTCAACACGTATATACCTAATGAACGCATACACCTTATTCGACACTATTGAGACGTTTTAGGAGTACTCGCGAGTAAATAAACACGTTCTAGCAATGCTAGTGTGCGATTCAGATAGTTATACAAGAGCATCTTTAATGTTTCAATACCCAATTTCGAATTATAGTATATAGTGACGAATTAGAAGAGCGATGAGCAAATTAGTCATCTCACCGCTCTCACAAATGCCAGCTCACCTAGATCACTCAATATATACTATATACTTTAAATACATATATGAGACACGTGAGGTTAATATACAACTCAAATAAAAGTCTATTAATAATAGATAGAATTAGAGTGAACACTAGAGGAAAATATATCGCGAGCGGGTGCGTGTGTGGCATATGAGAGAGATAAATATAATGAGATGTGAGACTAAAAGTTATTAATAGTATAGATAAGTAGATGTAGTAATTTACAAAGATACACTTCTGTTTATCTATCCATAAGAGTGTGATGTCGAGTCATCCTACTGATACAAATTTGTATCGTGGAGGGTAGAGAGAATGAACACTATTTTATTATAGAAGTCTAAGTAGCAGGTTTATTTATAGTATCGAGTGTAGATGTGGCGTAAACCTTTACAATAAAGGTAGCAAGTATCTGATGGAATGCAAAGAAGATGTGTGGGTGATATGCGATCATTGTGTAACGAGCTATGACGTATGGTGTGGTGTTACACTCGTTGGTGTCTGCTATGCAGCAATAATGTAGTGTCTTACGAAACACAAGAGCGAGCAACCTAGAGGAGAAGGTTCGTGATGAATTGTGCTTGCCCTGTTCAAACGTGCCTCTCCTCTTCGCACACGATAAATGATGGTCAAGTAATGATATTTATATAGATTGATATCCTCCCATACTTCATATATAGATTTTGATTATATAGGACAATTTTGATAATCCTACTTACTAAATAATATAGTAGACCTTACTCACAGTATTATTAGTAAGTTAGATGCAGAATGGATTATAACAGTCTGCGGTGGAGATTAAGTAAATATATTAAGAGTATTGAGGTTTAAAGATATTGAGAAGTCGTGTATAAAAAATGTACTGTGTATTGATATACATAGATAGTAATGAGTAAATAACCAACGTATGTTAAGCGATAAGCCCATACCAATAAGTGAATGTCGTGGTGGTGAGTTAGGTAGTATTATATAGGGTAAGGTGAGTAGATGATGGAGTAGAGTGTAGGTTAGTATAGATAAGGATTATAATAAGAGGTTATGTAGTAATCATATATGTTATATTCTGCCCTAATGATATATATCGAACTAAGTGGCCCTGAAGTTCCAGCAACTTTTTACTGTGACTGACGATGGTGCATTCGTGACTTGCTACACTCTCTCTCTGTCTACCTCAGACGTGTCTCTCTCCATCCAGCGTCTTCTCTCTGTCATCTCTCTTCTCTTCTTCCTCGTCTCTCTCTCTCTACTTTCTTCTTCTACTGTAAATAGATCTTTCTGTTTGTGCTTGTGTACTCGTAGACAAAGTGTGCGTCTCTCTCGTTCGTCTCTCTCATCCTAACTACTCTTCTCACCACCCGTGTAGGTACTGAGAAATAAATATGAAAGTGAAATCTATATAAGAGTATTTAAAACTAAGGAACATGAATGATGAAACAGGTAAGTAATAATAATCGGAGTCCAATAGTTCATTGTATATTAATGAGCGTGTGATCTAATAAGCAGAGGATCAAATAAAATATATAGAGTGGATAGTAATATGATGTGATGGATGAATATATTATATATGAGTAACTGATAGGCATTTTCTTTTAGAGGAAAGTGGAATACCTAGTCATGTTTGATTTACTTCTATAAGTGACTATATATATATCATATATGGGATGAATGAGAAGTAGTCTCACCTAGCCTATAAATAGGGTATCAAAGTCATCGTCTCTCAATTAGTCATGGTACTAGATGGATATCAGGTTATCACTTAGCATAGAGATTATGTGTGTCATGCCATAGGCTCATCAAAAAAGCATACATAACTAAATGATAAAAATGTAATAGTACATACAAGATTAAGTAGTCATAGTGTGTGATTATGTGTTATTATAATAGTGAGTATATAGTAATGGTGAGGAGTAAAACGTGACTCGTTAGAGTGACTCTGAGAAATATTAGTATAATAAACGTATATATATTATACCTATATATATATATAATGGAAAGTATATTTGAAACTCATTAAAGGATATATCATATACTCAACATATAAGAAAGAACAGACTTGTAAGCAACAACGTTTGTAAATTCTATCCAAACTATTTTAATTATTAAAATTATATAACATTAGCAAGATAGACTGAAATTGAACTATAAAAAAAACTTGATAACAATTTTAAAATATCAAATAACAACTAACGAGTATAAACAGAGTTTTAAAACGAAATAATATTAAATACACCTTCTAGGGAAACACCCATATGCCGTATGTTCCCCTGCTCATACAGGAACCTGATAAAAAATTTTTACAAACTATATATATATAGTCTATCAAAAAACTATCAGCTTATATATATTAAAATGTCAAAAAAGATTAAAAAAAATACAAAATATACTATAAAAAATGAAGAACGAGTTATAAGTAAGTTCTAGCAAACAACATAACTAAGTGAGACAAAATCTTTATGGTTTAAATACTGTACAGTAACCTATGCACTCTCCTTTTTAATGTTCACAATTTATTCATATACCTCACCGAATCGCAGAATATTAATTCACAAAGAAATCTATTAATCTTCTTTAAACGCACAGCTCCGCATATATAACGTAAGGATAATGCGATGATATAATTCCATATGTTGTGATGGTATTTTATAGTGATAAAAAACTAATATGGTGAAAACAGCAATCTATGACCGATGATTTAAAAATTTATACAATGTTATTTTCATTAATAATGCAATGGTAAACCAAAGGTGGAACTCAAGCAATAACGAGCATAATTGTCCGTATGGATAAGGTTTTTAGTTAGTGCTGTGTATAGAACGATGCTGCAGGCATGAACCGCAGTTCGATGCATATCAAGGAGTATAATAGTTATGCACAGTGAAAAAGAAAAACTCTATACATGGGATATAACATTAATAATTTATGTGCATTTTAATTCTTGATATATAAAATAGTTAAACAGCTCGATATATATGGTGTATATAAAATGAGGTGAAGAGAAGTTCGTAAGGTCACAGTGAGGTGAAAACATCTGTTTAGGTATAGTGTTGATGTAAGTATGTTAGGCATATCTAGCCTTAGGCTACGATATAAGGTATAATGTATAGGGGACTGATGGATCAATGTGATAGTACAGCTATATGCTAGCAACGTCGAGTGTGTCTTATTTAGGTATGGTTGAGTTAGTATGATGTAGTACAGGTCGTACTGTATGGGTATAATTATTTAGTGGATACTGTTAGTTCATAGTGATTGTATATGTATGTTGATGTATTGTATAGTATAATGAGAGTAGTATATAACCTACGTTCGAGTATTGTACTGCGTAGGTCTGCTCTATTAAATAATTGTTGTGGGATAATAACTTATATGTGTTGTTCTGGCTGATAGCCATATACCATGATAGTACCGCTTAATTCTATCCTTTGTGAGTTCTATCCACGTGAACTTTAACCTTATAAAACACGGACGTATATTAACAAAGTTAACTCTCTTTATTGTCTTTCTTTGTTTCACCTGACATCTAAAATAATTGTGTTGGTTGTCAATATGTGTTATGGGATAGTTTATAGTAAATTTGATGTTCTATAAAATAATTTCCATCCTTTGAGTATTAAACATAATATTTCCAAAATTAATGCTATATGAGTCTTTAAAAGGGCAAGAATTACCTTGTATCTCTCACTCAAAAACCCCTCTTTATTAAGTCGCACAATGACCTATGTTATAATATTAGCTCTGAGTAGGTCACCCCTCTCCAAATGGGTATAACTCCGAGGCCAGTGAGTGTGTGCATTTGGGGCTGACGTGAACTATAACCGTGTATTTTTTTTTAATGTGTTAAAAAGTCGGTTATGTTAAAGAGTATTGAGTGGCTTATTTCGTGATTATTGCTCTCTATCTTTTGTTTTAGCGTTTGGTGTTTTTTGCAGCGGCAAATAAGTAGTCAATGTAAGCTTAACAAGTTTCAATGTTAATTTATATCTTACATAGCTGAACATCTGTCCCCAAAAAAATACGATCTGCTCAACGATCCTTCTCATTTTAGAAGAATAAACGCATTCAGTCTTATCGGGGGTGATGAAGAAGAAAGAAATGTGATATACAAGGAGAGGAGAAGATACAGGTGTGATCAGGAAGAAAAATATAGTCCATTTTCATTTCGAGATGTGAAGATATTTGAAGAAAGAGCGAGAGCTAAAATACCCGAGGTGAGTAGAAAAGGAAAATGTTTTTTAAATCTTCACCCCACCCCTCATCGATCACCTTTTAAGCAACATAATTATTATTAATATTAATTAGATATATATTATAATTTATATACAGGTGTGTATTAAATTTGATCACGTTTTTATTAATGAATTTTTACAATATTGTTTTTATGTTAATCCAAATAACTTACATATATAGTATGTGAAAACCTGTTTATTAATATATAACCAGTGTTTTATCATCAGGTGTGTGTGAATGTGCTATATATACTTAAAATCACTAAAACATTATACATATAATTTTAGCATACTCTTTAAATAGTACTATTATATATATGATATATTGATAAATGTAAACAAATTAAATTAAATATATATGGTATATAATCTTATATAATAAATTCTATATTTTAAAAGGTATTATCAGTACTTTTATGATAATAATAATGTGTTATATTATCTAATTATTAGAAATTAGTAACTAATGTTCAATAGAAATAGTCAAAGATTATAGGATGAATAGAATTTATATTTATTTAGGTATAACTATGAGTAAAAGGAATGTGCTAAAATAAAAAAAGTGTTAGAGCTGATTATTTTATCGGTTAATTGAGGTAAAGATGCTTTGTTTTTCAGGACTAGAGCTGTCTGAGTTTATGGTGTTTGGTTTTATATTCTAAATATTTATAGTATCTACGAAACCCAGTAGGTTTAAAAATGTCCACTATTTTAATTTGGCACTGAGTATACTGGGTGTGAATGAAGCTGCTTGATGTGTTCTAGACAAAAAAGAAGTATCAAAATTGTCACATGAGTAATTATTTAAACACATGGAGGCCGTTAAAAGTATTTGAGGCGACATTCCATGAAAGCGGATGGATGTTGTAAAAATGTTTATATATGAACAAAAAATCAAACACCTAGCACAACGATCCCAGTGAATCTAAAGTTTTATCTTAAATTTTACACTATTAATACATACTTATGGATTCTACTATCTAGCTTAAGGAGAGATAGTAATATTTTCTCTCATTAATTTAGGAAATATCTACATTATACATATATGACACTAAACTTTCCATAATACTAGCTACTAAAGTCTTCACAATCACTCATCTAAAGCAATGTTCTCAGCTATAACATTGCTTGAGGTATCAATTATCACGCAATCCCTACTACTGAATAAAATAAAGATGACTCAGCTCGCTGTCGTCATTTGATGGTGTACACGGGCACCTTCAAAAAGCAAGTGAATAGATCGTATGAAATGTTTGTGTGACCTTTTAAACTGTTGTCCATTAAGATGAAGTGAATGTAAAGTTGACGGTGATTACCGGTTTAGCTTGAATGTATTCATACTGCTAGAACTAGCTGCGACATTTGCATGCTATATAGTATGAGGATGGCACTCTCACATGGCTAATTCATGTTACTGCTCTACTCATGTTAGTATAGTATGTGTATATGATGAATTATTTTTACAATCAAGAATTATTAGTACGAAGCGCAATGGTTTTATTTGCACACTTTATTACACTTATCAAACCTCTCTGTCGTAAACAGTGTTCTTTTAAAATGCAATTCACCAGTATGTCACAGTAACTAATGCATGTGCAGTAGAACTCCCCGATACCTAAAAGCTCTAGGACACTGATTGATTTATTATTGTTATGACTAAAGATTCTAATAAATACTTTCATGAGACATTTTGAAAATCCTGAAAAGTGAGCAGTATATATAAATATTTGTCACACATAGTTTGAATGTTCTGTTAAGCAGATATCTAGTATTTGTCGCAGACTCATATCATGGGAGCAAAGATACTAAATCGCGTGACGCTCATATCGATCCTATCAAATATGGTTGCCATACTCACATAATGACGAATGAATGCAACACTGCGATGATTTGTAATATTTCACGATAGCTAAATAGGGTGTTTTCTTAAACAAATGAGATATTGTATCCCTCAATACTTAATGTATAATACTGAGATTTATTTAGCTCTTGATCAGAGGCTCACTTACACCAAAATAATTCTAGCTATATCTCGTTATGACGTTGTGACACATCTAACGACCATTTGGCAGCCGAGAATCTGCTACTTGTCTATATAAATAAATAATGCTCTAGAATCGTCTCACAACATCAGTTTTTTCTCAGAAAAAACTATTAATTGGGACAGCGGAATTTTATCATGATCTGTACTTATTTATGTTCGAAGCTTCTCTCCTCAAGGCTTATTGCGCATAATACTATTTCTCAACAACGTATTATATATAGATAATCATGAGTGACGTCCGTATTATGCTCTTTGTAAAAGTACGAAACTGATTTGCTATCTCTCTTCAGATTGCGGTTCAAACATTTGCCAAATTACATAGTGGATTATTGCATTGATTAATGTCTGTGGCTAAACACACACTGAGTGTCTTGTTGAGACACGTTCCGTGAGATCGAAATTTTTCAGCATTTGAAATATAAGAAGTGAATGTGTCGAGGTTTGCGCCACTGTGCGAGATGGCCATCAGCAGGTCACTTACAGACTACAATCAAAGTGAGAGTTTATTAACCAGTTTGAGGACTCTCTAATTTAAGAACTCCATGTTAGTATATTAGCCGCACGTCTCTCTCACACAATTGACACGTTTGATAGATTTTATCGAAATAAAGTGAGATATATTGTACGGAATGATAACGTGTATCTATATTACAGACTTGAATATTATGAACGGGTCCGCAAAATCGAGATGATGAAGTCATTCAGGCCTGGGACGCGTTGGCTCATGAGAGAGGCAACAACTGTATGGATCAATCTACAAACATAATTCTTATTAGCTCTTTCTCGTGAGAGAGATATCATTTGGGTAGGTTGCTTTAGAAACCGTTTTTATGTTATGATGAATTAGCATTCAAAATCATAAACACTATCATATTATACACGAAATACTATCACATATGATTTTAATTTAGCTACGTATTACGACTTCCGATATGAGTTATTCGTATAATTCAATTACCTCATCCATTTCTAGCTGAAATTCATTTTTAATAATGTGTAGGAGTTATTAAGAATCTCTTTGATTGGATTACGTAGTAGAGTATCAATAGATAATTTATTAAAAAGCACGCGGTATGATGCCATGAAGGAAAAGCTAAGAATCGACTATTTACGTTGATAAAAAAACTGCATTGTTGTTAGGATATGTAATAATGCACTATAGTATTTTTTTGCATCTATCATTACCTTTTGATTTAAGAAAATAAAAAGAAAAATTTGAATTTATATTAGTGTCTCAGAATATCAAAATTTCACATATTATACATCTCCGACGGCTGCTTTATTTTATTAATGAAATTTTTCATATATTTGTTTTTATTAATATGGTCGTTACTTTTATATGTGTTGCTTTAGGTACTTTATTAAATAGTAAAAATAAATTATTTAATTAATACTATCTAAAATTAACGTAATTATTTTATCCTATAAATTTCTATTATCAACATTAACCAAAATTATAGAACTCTTAATATAAGTTACGTATATATATTATTTTCCTAATTTCCCAACATTTGGATAAATTATTGTTAAATCCTTAAAATTAGTTTTAACGGTTAATTTATATCCAGCATTTGAAAAAATAAATGTATAAGTTTCATTAGTAAAATTGAGTGCATATACAAAAACAGAAATAGCAGTAAATTAATTCATAGTATTTTATAATATATTGTCTTATATAATTTTAGATACGTTTATTTTAATGAGAAATATTTTAATATATTTTGTATGTTTTGGCGTTACCTTAGATATATTATTAACTTATGGGAGTGATTAGGATGATATAATCAATTAGTATTTGTGAAATACCTGTATTTTTAAAATAAACAATAAATTAACTTCTAAATTAATACGTAGTCTTTTATTCATTTAATATATTTATCAACAACTTACAAATTTAGAAAACTCTTAAAAAAGTACTATATTATTTTCCTTATAAATTTTCATTATTTGAATTATATGTATTGGTAATAATATTCCTTAAAATTGTAATGATTTTATTTATACGGTATTTTATCAGCATTTAGATATAATATATAAATAGTTGTATTTTCTTCGTGAAATGCTATTTATTCAAAAGACAGAAAAAGTTAATTTATTAATTCAGTTTTATAGGTGTCTATAAAATTTGATCAGTTTTTATTAATAGAAATAATTTATTATTCATATTTGTTATATTTTTAATATACCAAATATATTTCATTAGTTTGGTGAAAATACCTTGTTGTATGAAGTAAGGAGATGAGAGAGGTAATTAAATTTAAACATCATATATAATATCTGTTTATTGTTTCAATGTCTTCGGTTTCTTAAATTTATCACGTCTCTATTACTACGGCCTATATGACATACGAAAAAGTATATACTCGTCTTTCGCCAGGAATGAGATTCTCGTTTTGTTACAATTTCTATTACATTCGTTTCCAACATTTAAGCAAAGGATTTAAATAGAGTAAATATCTTGTGTCTCACAAATAAGGTCTGCACACGTTCTCTATTTAAACGAGTTATTTATTTATTTACAGCATAATTGAGAAAAAAATGTAAATGATGTATTGTTCAATAAATATCGCTCTGATTATTCCGAAAAGCAGAAAACGTGCGGAAATTAAGCCTAATTTAAATAATGTTTTTTACTCTTTACGTTATGTGCCTTAAAATTGAGAAACACGGTATTTGTATATGGTGTAAATAAGAAAATTTCAATCACTCTAAGTAATTATTTTATAAATTTACAATGAACTTTGAGATTGATGAGATGTATATGATTTGCAATAATAAAGACTAATTATATACCTTCCTTAAAAGTATAAACGCAGTTTTTTTTTCCTTTTAAATTTCATCACTTTATACAAATCGAATTTTCTAGATACTTTTTCCTTTTATATACAGTCACGTATTTCAAATTATATCAAATTATAAAATTTCCATGTGTATTAGTATAATCTGTTATCACTCTCTACTAATAATATGAGTTTTTATTTTAATACAAGAGATAATTAGTCTCATAATTCACAACTCATATTTGTGAAAAAGAATAAGGTATGGGATTGTTTCTTCCCTGTAAATGCAAATCTAATCATAGAATGCAGAAAAGTGAATTTATTAATCGAGTCTTGTACGAGTGTCCTGATAATAATTGATCACGTTATTTATTAAATTAAATGATTATATAAAAATTTCTAAAAAATAATTTGTTTATTATTATGTTATCACTATATGCTAAATTAAATATTATATTAATTAGTTTTATTAATAGCTATATGATACAATAAATTTTATAAACCTTCTATTTTTATGTACTAAAAGATATTTCTATTAATATTTTCACATATGGTGAATTCATAACTGTAAAATAATACGATTTATTATCTTAATTTCAACATTTGAAGATTATATATGGTAATATCTATAAAATTGGAGTTTTTAAAATACGGTAATATTATATTTCAGAACTTTGAAAAATAAAAGTTATTTCATTGCATGTTAGTTAACAATTACAAAACATAAAGCAGAAAAGTGGAATTATAAGAATAATAGTTGCTTAAGAGGTAGACAATGGTAAAGAGAAACTTTTCTTTTATAAAATGGAAATATTCAATTAATTTGTTTTTATTATATATATTAATATTATTTATCATTAGTTTCCCACCTTATAAACTGTTTAGTAAAATAAATTTATTAAAACTTCTACAATTTACGCATTTTTCTTAATATTTTACACATGACAATTCAAATACTCCTCTATATCTCTATGTATAAGCCAGTATTTATATATAATTTGGAACATAAATATTTTAATGTCATTTGAAATATTAATTTTGGTACTTATATATTTAATTGTGAGTATATTTTCACTAGTGTATTTCTAGCAAATTTTGAAAAAAATAATGTTGTTATTATCATTGAAAAATGCAAGTTTCAAAAAAGAGCAGAAAGATCAGAGAGACTCTTCAGGTTAATCCAAGATAAATCTGGTACTTGGTCTCTCTGAACGGTTTCACACAATTTTAAAATGTGAAATTCATTTATGATATAGTTTTACTAGTATTTTATATTACTCTAAAATATATTTACAATCTATATATGTGAAAACCTGATATATATATATAATACAAAAACTTGTGATAATTCCTAGATATGAGTTGAACGGGCCCTCTTACAGATCCACTTTTTTTCGCGCCTTATATTTCACATTTCTTACAGTTCGGAAATTTAGAATATCTCTAGAAAAGGTACGAACTCTCTTGCTCGCTCCCAATATTCCAAATATATTTCACATTTAAAGATACATTAATTACTTAATAGATGGTCAATATCTGATTATACCTAGGATTAATTGATAATAATTTAAAACATTTATTTATAATCTCAAGTGGCATATACATTTATTTAAAAAATAATGTGGTTTTCAATTTAAAACTCGCTATGAACGTATTCTCAAAAAATAGCCAGAAAAAGTGACACTTGTTATAATTTAGAGTATAGTTTTAGGTGGATATCTAATTATATTATAATTGAGACACAGTAATTTATTTAATTGAAATATTCGGGACTATACTTTTGGTTGATAATGAATATTTAATAGTATTAGTTATAACACAGATAATGTATATGTTTGATTCATATATTAGAAGTTATACAGGAATTGTTTGAAAACATCTGTAATTATACACATCAGAGATATAATATATGCTATTAGTTCTTACGCTATATCAGTATATTAATATTTTAGACCACGCTACTGGTATATAAGATACAGTTACTTAAATGTATATTACAACGATTATCATTATTCCCAACTGTAGTCCAGTGAAGGATCATATCTCTAATATGATAAGAATATATCTTACAAGAAAATATGTATTGGTTGCTCTCGTAAATACTCTCATTGACCATCACTTATGTGCTAATGAATGGGCATAAAATTAGAGAGCATTGAAATAGAGAGAAAATATGCAAATCTAAGAGATAATCCTGCGATGTTTTTATTGAGAGTACGCGACGCAACTGATTTGGCGAGCTCTACATTCCAGTCGTATACTATGCTATGAAAAATATCCTGTGGAAAACTACATTGGTTGATTTGTAAAATCTCGCACTACTCATAATTATGAGCCATATAAGTCTACGCTAATAAAAGCGATAAGCATACTATTAATAGATGCCTACCTACCCTCTTTCAGGTGCACCATTCTCTTAAATTGACGTTTTTTTAAATGAATTTCAATATTTGTTTTTTATATACACTCCAGAGCACTAATATATTGTCATAAATCTACGTGCTAGGTGTTGGGCATATACACACCTGTTTGTAACCTTGTCATTAATTAAGATATAGAGACGCAAGATTCAGAATAATCTTGGTAGATAATTCTTAGCGGTATACTCTCCTCCATATTACAAGTTAACATAATCTTTCAAATCGTTAACAGTAATACCACATATTGTACATTCCTATCCCTTCTTTATTAGTCTCTTTCTCGCCTAGTATCTTACCTCAATCATACTGATAGATTCTGTATTTTAACGTCATTATCCTTTAGCACTTATCTTACCTTTACATCTACCATTCTGTTAACCTATCTCTGGGATATTTGTGTCATAATACTATCATTTGTAAATATTAGCTTGTGAGCCTCTTTTTTAACGGTCCCTAACTAGTCCTTCAGCATTTTGAACAATTTGGTAGGTTTGCCCATATGGACTGGCAAAAAGGTGAACTATAGACCTAGACCTGTCACGATGGTGTTAAAAGAATTTAATTAATTGTTTGCCTATCCCATAGTTGTCGCTCTTCCATCATTCGAGATCCGTCTCTTCTTGAAATATGCAAATACAATCTCCTGTTCTCACAATAAGCTCTTAATTATGTGTATATAATATATTATGCCTACCATAGTTTACGCACTGTAATATATAGTCTCTAAATAGCTAACGTAACTTAGTATGACTAAAACGTTTCCTGCAGCTTTTGAGATAATATGAAGCAAATCGCTCCCTCTCCAACTTTGCCTCAACGAATTTAACGCTTTTATATTGAAAGTTCTCGTTGCAAAATATTTAATTCATGTTACGAATATTTTACAGTAAAGTTTACACTTTCATATTTGATAGCCAGTAGACACAAAGAATATATCTTTCCTAAAATTAGATTTACTTTATCATCATCTGGTAACAAAATATTATGGTAACAACCAACTATAAACTGAAAGATTACTAAAGTAACTTATAATACTAACAAATATCAAAGTAACTAACTTCATGTAACTGACAAATATCAGCACAACACCTCATGATTGATGCCTGATCTTGAACTATACAACGAACAAACTGAGATAAGATATTGTGGATCATTGCAGTATTATATAGACTGCGAACACTTGCATCAAATATGAAGAATCAGAAAAGAGAAATATTTGGCTAATTTATTTTATAGGTTGTTATACCTTATAATAGACGTATTTTTATTATATGAAATATTACATATATATAATTATATGTTATATTATATATATATCACCCTAATATATATAATATATTTTCAATTATAGTATATGATAGAATAAATAGCCTATTGATATTTTAAAATATAAAAATAATAATTATAATATACTTCTTTATAAATATATATTACGCTTTTTCTATAATAATTTATCAGCATTAAAATCGAATTAGGGCTCAGAATAATGTGTATTAACTGATATAATTCTCTTTATCTCTAAATTTACAATTATATATTTTTTTTTTTTTGTAAAATTAACTTATCACTCACTGGGCATTAGCTCCACTATCTTCTTGGAATAGGGAAAATTCTCTAGGGGGTAAGTTTTTCTACTCTAGAGACTCGCGAGTAAATTCCGAATCCACGAAACCCTTGCTTGCTATATGCATCTTGAAAAAATAAATGTGCCTCTCTCATTGTGAATAGCTCATTGACTATTTAAATAAAAAGCACGAAGATGTTAGAGACACTCATCGGTATAAGTCTGAACTTTAATGATAATATTTAGGTGGTCTAAAATATTTGACGTTATTTTATGAAATTTCATTAATTTGTTTTTATATATATATACTATAATATTTTCATTAGTTGTGAAAACCTGATTTATTTATCTATTAATAAAAATTATTAACTACTTTACCAAAAATTGCATTTTGCTTTAAAATTCACATTAATATATAATAAATTTATATGAAACTTACTTCAAAGTACGATTTTTTCCATAAAGTTTCAATACATATTGAATAATTATTTATGGTTAAATCTTATAATATTGAGATAGTTTTTATATACACGATGTAAACTTTATTACAAGTCAATTATGGTGGTAAGTTACCAATAAAATGAGTAAATGGGTAAATATCTATAGAGCTTTAAGAGATAAAGGCTTTCTATTAGTATAGAAAATCGCATTACTAGCAGTAATATAAGAATTATATTGTATTAGGATTATTACTATGGGTGTCGCATATAGCACATTGATCGTTTAGTTTTAATTTTTTTAATTTGTATATTTAATATTATTTTGTTTTTTTTATTATTTATTTTTTCTAAAATTAATTTTTTATATATCATCATTAGTTGTGAAACCTGGATTATCTTTCCAGAGACTCACATAAGCTTTTTGATCAGCTTGGTATTCTAAGTAGATCCGCTCTTTTTGAACACACTATTTAATATTGGGTTCTATCTAGCCCTGATATTTTATCAATTTATAATTTTTATATGTTATATCTTAATATATGAATACACGCTAATGGGAACATTCATAAGGGATTCATAAATTTCAAATTCTCGAGCACTTCAGATTGGTTGGCAAGGAAGTCTCTCGGAGAGAATGCTGTGGCCGTTCCCGGGGTAACGATTAAGAACGCGAGTAGTATTTTTCTACACACTGCATTTTGAAAAAAATAATCGCGTGGGGAGGTGTCTTTCCACGGTAACTGAGGATAATTGTTGGGGTAGTATTTTCAAACACGGGGAGTCCTAGCCCAACACACGTAGACAGGGGTATTATATTAAGAATTAGCGTCCCCCTCCCTTTCTATGTGGGCTCTGTGAGCCTCTCACAAATGTGTATATGTGATACGAATTCTGTATATAAATATGAATTGTATTTCCAATAAATCGTGCCATGGTATGTTGGGGCTCGAGAGGTACCGACGGGGAACTAGACACACGGGGAAGGGATGACGTTTCATTTCACATACCGCTCGGTATGGAGAAGGAGGAAGGCCGCGACGTGAACCCTTCGCTGACATACCATCAAATACCAAGAGAGGTCGGGGGGTTCGCCTGGGAGTAAACCTTGCTCCGAAAAAGGATTTAGGGGCAGAAATAGTTCCTTATCCTTCTGTCTGTTAAACCTCTCCGTGAAGTGTCAACGCATATGAAGGAAACCTTCTGAGACTACCCTGTTACTCTTCGAGAGTAACGGATTTTTCCTGTGTGATAATTTCCCCAATCATTGTGAAAGTGGTATTCCCATTGTAGGTTTAAAAAAAAATATATCCTATAATAATTAACGAGCGCAGAACTCATTTAAATAATTGTTAATGCGAGCGTATCTTAAAAAGTACTCGTTTACACAAGATGCATGCGTCTGAAAAGTATTATAAATAATGTGTATTCCATTGAAAATGTACAAAATTAATTCAAAGAAAAAAAAAACACAAACAAAGAAATATAAGACGTAATTCACTGCACTTAATTCTTGTATCTTAGCATTTATATTAATAGGGTTGTCCTTGTAAAACTTTTTGTGCCTACTGCTATTTATAACTTTCCTTATAAGTTGCTAATAGTTTTTACTTCTTCCTTTTATGTGTACAACTATTTTTTTTACACTCAATTAATATATATATAATACCAAATATTTTACATGTAGTATGTGAAAACCTGTTTTTAAATAAAATTAATTTTAAACTTACAAACTACTTATATTAAAATATATTCTAAATTTTAAAATTACAAATTTAGTAAAACCTCTAAAGTTAACGTATTATTATATAACCTAAATTTATATCAACATTTTTGAAATATTTATGGTAATTATTATAAATTATAGTAGATATTTTTTATTTTACGGGATTTTATTCCAGCATATTTGGAAAAAATAATTAATTAGTGTTATTTCAATATTTAGAAATTATATAGCTAAATTTTCAAAGCAAAAAGCGAAATTATATTTAAATAGTTATTTTATTAGGGTGTTTTATACTTTTAAATTGGTACGATTTTTTTAATTAGATAATAATTTTTATTATTTATTAGATTATTATTATTTATATATATAACCTATAATATATAATAATTATATATCATATAGTTGTGAAATGTATTCGTGTGTGGCTCATCTCGCATGGTGTATCCTTTATCCTTGTTAAAAAAAAAATTAAACTTGAAAGTTTTAATTAAAAATAAAAATTTTAAAACACTTTATTATTTTTATCATTGTAGGTGATAATAAATACAGGGATAATACATTTTATACCCTTCTATAAACATTATTATAATTTATTAGATAACTCATTAAAAAAAAAAGAAGACTTCTTTTCGCTATTTCTGATTTTTATTAAAATCGTCCCTAAAATTTTCCAAACACATCGATAATTTGAAAAAATATATTATTGCGTGGTTTATAAACATACTATTAAATTATAATTAGATCTGTTTTTGTTGAAGTTTTTATGTGAACCGTGTAGGTTATTGACTAGCCTATTAGCGAGTTGGCGTTGCTATAAAAAGTAGATTGAAACCATGAACGAATGTGCTTTCATGATTATTTGAATGTTACACTACTTAGGTCAAAAACGAAAGGGTTTCTCACAACAGAATAAAATTCGTTCACAGCAAGATGTCTCAATTATTTATAAAATTAAGTATTTAATACACCTGAGTTAGTTGTTGGTTCAGATTAATGAATATTATAAATATTGTTTTAGTAGAGGGAGCGGAAAGTAATGTAATATATATATAAAATGAAAAAGATAATATAAAAAAATATATATAAAATTTGTAATAATTAAAATTAATAAAAACACAATATATCATTAGTTTGTGAAAACCTGTTTAGTAAAAAATTTTCACTTCTAAAATTACGCTTTTTTTTTCTCTTAAATTTTACTTTTATAACATAGAAACTCTTAAAAAAGTATTACGATTTTTCTAAATTTCAAAATTTGAAAATTTATTTGGTAATTCTTAAAAATTGAGTTTTTAAACGGTATTATTTCCAGCATTTGAAAAATAATGTGTTTCATTGAAATGCACATTTCAAAAAGCAGAAAAGCGATTTATTAATAGTTTTAGGGTCTTAAATTGCGTTTTTTTAATGAAATTTCAATATTTTTTTTATATACAAATAATTTCATTAAGTTGTGTGAAAACCTGTTTTTTATAAAAATTTTTAACTTCTAAATTTACGCTCTTTTGTTAAAATTTTCCCATTACAAATTTAGAACTCTTAAAAGTACGATTTTTCCTATTTCAACATTTGAAATTTTTGGTAAATCTTAAAATTGAGTTTTTAAACGGTATTTTCAACAATTTGAAAAAAATAATGTGTTTCATTTGAAAATCTATTTCAAAAAGCAGAAAAGTGATTTTGTTAATAGTTTTAGGTCTTAAATTGACGTTTTTTAATGAAATTTCAATATTTGTTTTTATATACCATATTTCATTAGTTTTGTGAAAACCTGTTTATAAAAAAATTTTTAACTTCTAAAATTTACGCTTTTTCTTAAATTTTAAAATTACAAATTTAGAACTCTTAAAGTACGATTTTTCCTAAATTTCAAACATTTGAAAATTAAGGGTTAAATCTTAAAATTGAGTTTTTAAACGGTATTTTCAGCATTTGAAAAGATAATGTGTTTCAATTGAAATGCAATTTTTCAAAAAAGCAGAAAAGAGAATTTTATTAATTGTTTTAGGTGTCTTAAATGATGTTTTTTAATGAAATTTCAAATATTTGTTTTTAATATACCAAATATTTCAATTAGTTGTGAAAATCCCTGTTTTAACACATAAAAAAATTTTAAACTTCTAAAATTACGCTTTTTCTTAAATTTTCAACATTACAAATTTAGAACTCTTTAAAAGTACGATTTTTCTAAATTTCAACATTTGAAAATTATTTGGTAAATTCTTAAAATTGAGTTTTTAACGGTATTTTCAAGCATTTGAAAAAAAAAAATGTGTTTTCATTGAAATGCAATTTCAAAACGCAGAAAAGCGAAATTTATTAATAGTTTTAGGTCTTTACATTGACGTTTTTTAATTAACTTCATATTTGTTTTTGGTATACCTGGAAATTTCCTTAGTTGTGAAATTCCTGTTTGAAAAAATTAAAAAATTTCAAACTTCTAAAGGTATAATTTGTCTTTAATTTTTTACCTTACAAATTTAGAAATCTTAAAGTACGATTTTTCCTAAAAATTTCATACTAATTGGAAATTATTTGGTAAATCTTAAAATTGAGTTTTTAACCGCCCGCCTTTTTCGCATTGAAAAAAAATAATCCCAGATGGCCTATTAATTCGAATACGAAATTTTCAACAGCAGACAGAGAATTTATCCTAATTGTATTTTAGGTCAGGATCTTAAATCTGAAACAAGTTTTTTAATGCAAATTTCCAAATCATTATTTTTTATATACCATTATTTCATTAGTTGTGAAAACCTGTTTTTTATAAAAAATTTAACTTTCTAAAATTACGCTTTTTTTCTTTATTTCACATTACAAATTTAGAACTCTTAAAGTACGATTTTTTTCTAAATTTATCAACATTTGAAATTATTTTGGTAAATCTTAAAATTGGAAGTTTTTTAACGGTATTTTCAGCTTTTAAAAAAAAAATAATGTGTTCATTGAAATGCTAATTTCAAAAAGCAGAAAGTGATTTTTAATTAATAGTTTTAGGTCCTTAATTGACGTTTTTTAATGAAATTTCAATATTTTGGTTTTTAATATCCAAATATTTCATTAGTTTTGTGAAAACCTGTTTAATATAAAAATTTAACTTCTAAAATTACGGCTTTTCTTAATTTTAAAATTACAATTTTAAGGCCTTAAAGTACGAATTTTTTTCTAATTTCAAACATCTCAAATTATTTGTTAATCTTCCTATCGATTTTTTTAGCAATAATTTTAAATATTTGGAATGATGTGTTTCATTGAAATGCCAATTCAAAAAAGCTGAAAAGAGAATTTATTTAATTGTTTTAGGTGTCTAAATTTACAATTTTTTTAATGAAATTTCAATATTTGTTTTTATATACCAAAATATTTCATTAGTTTGTGAAAACCTGTTTTAATAAAAAAATTTTAACTTCTAAAATTACGCTTGTTTTGCCTTAAATTTTCACATTACGAATTTAGACTTTAAAAAGTACGATTTTTCCTTAATTTTAACAACATTTGAAAATTATTTGGTTAATCTTAAATTGAGTTTTAACGGTATTTTCACCAGCATTTGAAAAAATAATGTGTTTCATTGAAATGCAATTTCAAAAAGCAGAAAAGAGAATTTATTAATTGTTTTAGGTGTCTTAAATTGACGTTTTTTTTTA
This sequence comes from Trachelipus rathkii, assembly GCA_015478945.1. Classification (NCBI taxonomy): domain Eukaryota; kingdom Metazoa; phylum Arthropoda; class Malacostraca; order Isopoda; family Trachelipodidae; genus Trachelipus; species Trachelipus rathkii. Next base: position 6,487 of record JABUQX010054046.1, on the reverse strand, counting down.
ATGAAATTTCAATATTTGTTTTTATATACCAAATATTTCATTAGTTGTGAAAACCTGTTTTAATAAAATTTTTTTTCTAAAATTACGCTTTTTTTTAAATTTTCACATTACAAATTTAGAACTCTTAAAAGTACGATTTTTCCTAAATTTCAACATTTGAAATTATTTGGTAAATCTTAAAATTGAGTTTTTAACGGTATTTTCAGCATTTGAAAAAATATGTGTTTCATTGAAATGCCTTTATTTCAAAAAGCAGAAAAAGGAATTTATTAATAGTTTTTAGGTGGTCTTTAAATTGACGTTTTTTAAAATGAAATTTCAAAACTATTTGTTTTTTATATACCAAATAATTTTCAATTAGTTGTGAAAACCTGTTTTATAAAAATTTTACTTCTAAATTACGCTTACGGCTTTTTCTTAATTTTCACACTGCAAATTTTAGAACTCTAAAGTACGAATTTTTCCTAAATTTCAACATTTGAAATTATTTTTATTAAATCTTAAAAATTGATTTTTTAACAGTGTTTTTTAAAAATTAAAAAAAAATAATGTTTTTTCATTAAAAATACAATTTAAAAAAGCAGAAAGTGAATTATTATTGTTTAGGTTGTCTTAAATTGACGTTTCTCCTTTTAATGAAATTTCAAAATATTTGTTTTTATACACTGTACCAAATATTTCATTAGTTGTGAAAACCTGTTTTAATAAAAAAATTTAACTTCTAAAATTACGCTTTTTCTTAAATTTTCACATTACAAATTTAGAACTCTTAAAAGTACGATTTTTCCTTAATTTCAACATGTTGAAATTTATTTGATAAATCTTAAAATTAAGTTTTTTTAACCGGTTATTTTCAGCTTTTAAAAAAAAAAATGGTTTTTTTTTAAATGTAAATTTCAAAAAACAGAAAAGAGAATTTATTAATTGTTTTAGGTGTCTTTAATTTACGTTTTTTAATTAAAATTTCAATATTTTTTTTTTTTTTAATAAATATTTCCATTAGTTGTGAAACCTGTTTTTTAATAAATTTTAACTTCTAAAATTACGGCTTTTGCTTAAATTCTCCACATTACGAATTTAGAAACTCTTTAAAAGTAAACGATTTTTCCTAAATTTCAACATTTGAAATTATTTGGTTAATTCTAAATTGAGTTTTTACTATCTTATTTTCAGCAGTTTTGAAAAAAAATGTGTTGCATTGAAATGCAATTTCAAAAAGCAGAAAAGAGAATTTATTAATTGTTTTAGGTGTCTTAAATTGACGTTTTTTAATGAAAATTCAATATTTGTTTTTATATACCAAATATTTCATTAGTTGTGAAAACCTGTTTTAATAAAAAATTTAACTTCTAAAATTACGCTTTTTCTTAAATTTTCACATTACAAATTTAGAACTCTTAAAAGTACGATTTTTTCCATTTTAAATTTTTTAGCAATCAACTATTCCAAATCTTAAAATTGAGTTTTTTATAAAGGGTTTTTTCAGCATTTGAAAAAAATAAATGTGTTTTCATTGAAATGAAATTCAAAAAGCAGAAAAGAGAATTTATTAATTGTTTTTAGGTGTCTTTAAATTGAAACGTTTTTTTTTAATGAAATTTCAAATATTGTTTTTTATATACCGAATATTTCATTAGTTGTTAAAACGTTTTATAAAAACTTTTAACTTCTAAAATTCGCTTTTGCTTAAATTTTTCACACAATTTACAAATTTAGAACTCTTAAAAGTACGATTTTTTCCTAAATTTTCAAACATTATTAAATTTAATTTGGTAATTCTTAATATTTGGTTTTTAACGGTATTATTTTCAGCATTTGACAAAAATAATGTGTTTCATTGATGCAATTTCAAAAAGCAGAACAGCGAATTTATTAATAGTTATGAAGTCTCCCCTTAAATTGACGTTTTTTTTAATGAAATTTCAAATATTTTTTTTTTTATATACCAAATATTTCATTAAGTTGTGAAAAACCTGTTTTATAAAATAAAAATTTAACTTCTTAAATTTTAATTTTTTTTCCTTAAATTTTAAAAATTACACATTTAGAACTCTTAAAAGTAACGATTTTTCCCTAAATTTCAACATTTGAAATTATTTGGTATTCTTAAAATTGAGTTTTTAACGGTATTTTCAGGCATTTGAAAAAATAATGTTGTTTCATTGAAAGCCATTTCAAAAAGCAGAAAGCGAATTTATTATAGTTTTAGGTGTTTTCAAATGACGTTTTTTAATGAAAATTTCAATATTTGTTTTTATATACCAAATATTTCATTAGTTGTGAAAACCTCTTTTAAAAAAAAATTTATAACTTCTAAAATTACGCTTTTTCTTTAAATTTTCACATTACAAATTTAGAACTCTTAAAAGTACGATTTTTCCTAATTTCAACATTTGAAATTTATTTGGTAAATCTTAAATTGAGTTTTTTAACGGTATTTTCAAGCAATTTGAAAAAATAAATGTTGTTTTCATTGAAATGCAATTTTCAAAAGCAGAAAAAGTGAATTTATTAATAGTTTTAGGTGTCTTTAAATTGACGTTTTTTAATGAAATTTCATATTTGTTTTTATATACCAAATTTTCATTAGTTTTGTGAAAACCTGTTTTAATAAAAAAATTTTAACTTAAAAATTACGGGCTTTTTCTTAAAATTTTCACATTAGCAATTTTGAACTCTTAAAAGTAACGATTTTCTTAATTTCAACATTTGAAATTATTTGTAAATCTTAAAATTGAGTTTTAACGGTATTTTCAGACTTGAAAAAATAATGTGTTTTCATTGAAATGCATGTATTTTCAAAAAGCAGAAAAGTTGGAATTTATTAATAGTTTTTAGGTGTCTTTTAAATGACGTTTTTTAAATGGAAATTTCAATATTTGTTTTTATATACCAAAATATTTCATTAGTTGTTAAAACCCGTTTTAGTAAAAAATTTTAACTTCTAAAATTACGCATCTTTTTTCTTTAAAAAATTTTCACATTACAAATTTAGAACTCTTAAAAGTCAGACGGTTTTTCCTACAATTTCAACATTTGGAAATTATTTGTTAATCTTAAAATTGAGTTTTACGGTAATTTTTTTCAGCATTTGAAAAATAATGTGTTTCATTGAATGCAATTTCAAAAAACAGAAAAAGAGAATTTATTAATTGTTTTAGGTGGTCTTAAATTTACTTTTAAAGATTAAAAATATTGTTTTTTTATAACATTAGCAATTAATTTAGGTTGTGAAAACCTGTTTTAATAAAAAATTTTAACTTCTAAAATTACGCTTTTTCTTAAATTTTCACATTACAAATTTAGAACTCTTAAAAGTACGATTTTTCCTAATTTCACATTTGGAATTATTTGGTAACTTAAAATTGAGTTTTTAACGGTATTTTCAGCATTTGAAAAAATAATGTGTTTCATTGAAATGCAATTTCAAAAAGCAGAAAAGTGAATTTATTAATAGTTTTAGGTGTCTTAAATTGACGTTTTTTAATGAAAATTTGGAATATTTTTTTTTTTTTACCAAAATTTTTCTTTAGTTTTTGTAAAAACCTGTTTTAATAAAAAAAATTTAACTTCTAAAATTACCCTTTTTCTTAAATTTTCACATTACAAATTTAGAACTCTTAAAAGTACGATTTTTCATAAATTTCAACATTTGAAATTATTTGTTAAATCTTAAAATTGAGTTTTTAACGGTATTTTTTTCAGCATTTTAAAAAAAAAATGTTTTTTTTTAAAAAATGAAATTTAAAAAAACAGAAAAAGAGAATTTATTTTTATTTGTTTTAGTTTTTTGATATTTTACGTTTTTTAACTGAAATATCAATAATTTGTTTTTTATATACGCCGAATATTTTATTAGTTTGTGGAAAACCTGTTTTAATAACAAATTTTAACCTTCTAAATTACGAAAAGCTTAATTTTAAGAATTTACAAATTTAGAACTCTAAAAAGTACGATTTTTCCTAAATTTCAACATTTGAAATTATTTGGTAATTCTTAAAATTGAGTTTTTAACGGTATTTTCAGCATTTGAAAAAATAATGTGTTTCATTGAAATGCAATTTCAAAAAGCAGAAAAGCGAATTTATTAATAGTTTTAGGTGTCTTAAATTGACGTTTTTTATGAAATTTCAATATTTGTTTTTATATACCAAATATTTCATTAGTTGTGAAAACCTGTTTTAATAAAAAAATTTAACTTCTAAAATTACGCTTTTCCTTAAATTTTCACATTACAAATTTAGAACTCTTAAAAGTACGATTTTTCCTAAATTTCAACATTTGAAATTATTTGGTAAATCTTAAAATTGAGTTTTTAACGGTATTTTCAGCATTTGAAAAAATAATGTGTTTCATTGAAATGCAATTTCAAAAAGCAGAAAAGAGAATTTATTAATAGTTTTAGGTGTCTTAAATTGACGTTTTTTAATGAAATTTCATATTTGTTTTTATATACCAAATATTTCATTAGTTGTGAAAACCTGTTTTTAAAAAAAAAATTATAACTTCTAAAATTACGCTTTTTCTTAAATTTTCACATTACAAATTTAGAACTTTTAAAAGTACGATTTTTCCTAAATTTCAACATTTGAAATTATTTGGTAATCTTAAAATTGAGTTTTTAACGGTATTTTCAGCATTGAAAAAATAATGTGTTTCATTGAAATGCAATTTCAAAAAGCAGAAAAGAGAATTTATTAATTGTTTTAGGTGTCTTAAATTGACGTTTTTTAATGAAATTTCAATATTTGTTTTTATATACCAAATATTTCATTAGTTGTGAAAACCTGTTTTAATAAAAAATTTTAACTTCTAAAATTACGCTTTTTCTTAAATTTTCACATTACGAATTTAGAACTCTTAAAAGTACGATTTTTTGTTTTTATATACCAAATATTTCATTAGTTGGAAAACCTTAAAATTGAGTTTTTTAACGGTATTTTCCAGCATTTGAAAAAATTAATGTGTTGGCATTGAAATGCAATTTACAAAAGCAGAAAAGAGAATTTAATTATTCTTTTAACATTGAGATGAATTGACATTTTTTAAGAAAGATCAAATTTGACCTTTTATGTAAGGAAATTTTTATGAAGGTTGTCCAACCTGTTCTTTTAATAAAAAAAATTTAACTTCTAAAATTACGCTTTTGCTCTAAATTTTCACATTACAAATCTTTAGAACTCTTTAAAAGTCGATTCTTTTCCTAATCTTCAAACCATTTGACATATATTTTGGTAAAATCTTAAAAATTGAGTTCTTCTTACACCGCGTTTTTCTTCACGTCATTCTTGCACACAAATTCGTGTTTCATCCTGACGCATTTTCAAATGGCAAGAAAGAGAATTTCTTAATTGTTTTAGGTGTCCTTAAACTTGGCACGTTCTTTTGTTGAAATTTTCCATATTTGATTCTCTCTTATCTACCAACTTTCCCAATTAGTTTGTGAAAACCTGTTTTTAAATAAAAACAAATTTTTTTCCTTCTAAAATTTTACGCTTTTTCTTAAATTTCATAATTGTTCGAATTTAGAACTCTTAAAGTACGATTTTCCTAAATTTCAACATTTTGAAATTAAAATTTGGTAAATCTTAAAATTGAGTTTTTAACGGGTTTTCAGCATGTGAAAAAAATAATGTGTTTCATTTGAAATGCAATAATTTCAAAAAAGCAGAAAAGTGGAATTTATTAATAGTTTTTCGTGTATTCTTAAATTGAGTTTTTAATGAATTCAAATATTTAATATTATATAAATATTTTAATGTAGTTTTGAAACCTATTTTAGTAAAAAAAATTTTTTTTTTTTTTTTTTTTTTAAAAAAAAAAAAAATTTTAAAAATTACTTTTTTTCCTTAAATTTTCATATTACAAATTTTAAAACCTATTAAAAATACGATTTTTCCTAAATTTTCAACATTTGAAATTATTTGTTAAATCTTAAAATTGAGTTTTTAACGGTATTTTCAGCATTTGAAAAAATAATGTGTTTCATTGAAATGCAATTTCAAAAAGCAGAAAAGAGAATTTATTAATTGTTTTAGGTGTCTTAAATTTACGTTTTTTTTAATGAAATTTCAATATTTGTTTTTAATACAAATATTTTCATTTATTCATGGGAAAACCTGGTTTTTAATAAAAAATTTTAAACTTTAAAATTATGCTTTTTCTTAAATTTTCACATTACAAATTTAGAACTCTTAAAAGTACGATTTTTCCTAAATTTCAACATTTGAAATTATTTGGTTAATCTTAAAATTGAGTTTTTAACGGTATTTTCAGCATTTTAAAAAATAATTTGTGTCTTTGAATATTTTAATGTGGTAAAAAGCGATTTAATTTAATAGTTTTGAGGTGTCATAAATTGACGTTTTTTAATGAAATTTCAATATTTGTTTTTATATACCAAATATTTCATTAGTTGTGAAAACCTGTTTTAATAAAAAATTTTAACTTCTAAAATTACGCTTTTTCTTAAAATTTTCAAAAAGCA
>JABUQX010054045.1:30000-47808 GCA_015478945.1 Trachelipus rathkii | reverse complement strand
AATATAGAATAATAGTAAGTAATCTAATATTTAATCTATAATATAATATATTATAATAATATATAAATATAATAATTATAATCATAATATAATAATAATATAATCAATTAATCTTTTTATATCATTATTGCTGATCGATTTTAGGATAATAAATATGGAAAATTTTGAAAATAAATCAATTTAAGTCAAATTATAATATTTGTGAGTCCGTATATATAATAATATTAATATATTAATAATTATTAGATTATTAAATAGTATATATATAATATATAGTATATATATATATATATATAATATTATATAGTATATATATATATATCATCTATATATATATATATATAAGTATATAAATAATATATTATATATACTATATTATATTATTATATAGTATTATATATTCTATTATATATATATATATATATATATATAATATATTATTATATATATATAATTAATAATATATATATATAATATAATAATCGTAATCGGTAAAAAATTATATTTTTCTATTTTCAAATTACATTACATTTGAAATAAGAACAGATTCACTCCACTGAAAATAAACAAAATGTATTGAACCATTAGAAGCTCATCTTATTTTTTATCAAAGACTAGGCGTATTCGTATACACGAGTCTGAATCTGAGGTATGGGATTGTATTCTCATTCTCTTTTGCTCTTATTATAAAGTTGCTTTTTCAATATCACAGGCTTCTCTTTTACTCTAGATTACTATTTCCATTTCTGTTAAACTCAATGCTTGTTTTTTATTGCTATTTGATTATTTTCTTTAATACAACAGAGAATAAAATGTTATATATATATATATATATATATATATATATATATATATATATATATATATATATATATAATATATATTTAATATTTATATTTATTATATATATATATATTATATATATATAGATATATTATTTAATAATTATATATCTATAGTGTATGTACAAATGTCTTAATTTATGAGATTAACATGCGTATAAGTTGAATATAAATACATATAAATATTATATAATCATATAGTTTATAGAATATATAATATTTACATATTATATTTTTGCAATATTTGTGAGGATAGACTTTTGTTAAGATTTTTAGTAGTTTCTATATATAATATATATATATATATACTATATATATATATATAATTATAATAGTATATATATATTATATATATGATATATATGTACTGATATATATATATTATATATATATATATATATATATTAATTATCGAGAATATAAAGTTTCCTCTTTTAAAACTTTTTATTACAAATAATTTCAAGCTACTATAATTGTCTCAGATTTACATGAATTACTCCCCCCCTTTTTGTTTCCTCACCTCATTCTTAGGACTTTAATTTAAGCGAATTATTTATAGGTAGTCCTAAAAGAGATTTAAACGAAGACCTTCTTTTAGAATTTGTGAATAAAAATAGATTTATAAAAAATAAAATTGAAGAAAAATGTGTACGACTTGGGATATTACCGGTAAATGCATAGACATATACATAACTTATTAAATATTATATATATAATGTATTTAGTATATATATGGTAATAATTAATGATAATTAATCTACAGTATAATAATAAATCTAATATTATATATTATTTAAAATAATTGATATATTTAATGTAGATAATTATTGATATTATAATAATTAATATAAAGATTAATATATTATATATAGAAATAGAATTAAATTAATAAATATTATAATTAATAATATAATAAATTTAATGGTATCAACTTAAGGTAAGAGACAAGGGAAATAAGTATAAATGTATAACTTTACTTTGAACTCATATAAAATAATTAATATAATATTAATAATATATATATTATATAAATATAATATAAATGATAATATATTATGAATAATATAATAATAATATGATAATAATATAATATAAATAATATGATAATCAGATAATTAGATCGCATTCTATAGCAGTTAAAGCTTAATATAAATTAATACTATATAAATCATATAACTTCAGAGACCATATCTATGATAAAAGTAATAATAAAATTATTTTCGCTTAGGATGATAATAGAGGGAATACCTTTTTTATAATATTTTGTTGATTAGGAAATTGGAATTGAATTAAAAAAAAAAAATATTATAGAAAATGTGAATTGAATTCATTTTTTTTGAGGGAATTTGAAACTTCTGGAATGCAATCAAAACTATGAGATTATAAAAGGAGAACTAGGAGATTTAAGAAGCTGTTATTGGATGCAACTCATCCAGCTTTCTTCGACGATACGCTTGATCGACATCCTTTATGACTTTTTTACAGAAGATATTCAGTTCAATTTTGTTATTAATTACACTATATAATCATCATGATTCATATATGAAATTGGAAAGAAAGGATTGCATGATTTATAGGTGAAAATTCAGTTATATTAATGTTTCATTTCGCGTATTACATTTTATAATTTTTCTCTTAGGCAATTTAGGACTACTCACTATATACTATACTATGATATACTATAATATAATTGAATATAATATAATATATATATATAATAATTATTATAATTAATGATATAACTATATTAAATTAAGTATATTACATAATATCAAAAACATTCATAGCAAATAAACTTAATAATTAATATTAATATGAAAACATATTGATTATAACAATAATTTTAATATACTTAATTTCAATATTATGATAATATAATATAATAATAATATATATAATAATATTATAATAATTAATATAATAATAATTAATTAATAATAATATAATAATCATATCAATATCATAATCAATATATAATAATCAGAGTAATTAATAATAATATAATAATATAAAATATAATATATAATGATAATTTATAATAATAAGAACAATAATATAGTAGAGTATAGATAAATAACAAGTTAATTAAATATCATAAATAATAAAGATTCAATAGATAAAAAACAGTAAAATAATAAATAATAATAATTAATATAATTAATAATAATTAATTAATTAATATAATATATAATAATTTATATAATATATTATAATATAATTTAATAAATATATAATAATACTATAATGAATATTAATAATAATTTAAAGTAAAATAATAATATAATAATAATACACTAATAATATAATAATAATTACTCAATTAAAATTTCTTAAGAATCAATCAATCTATTAAATTTCATATAATACATACTAATTACTATGTTAGATTTAGTATATTCATTACTATATATAATTCTATTCATAACGCTAATAATTATATATAATAACAGTATGCAATTATAAAGTAAAATATCCTATGAATAGCATAATAACACTAATAAAAATCATAATATTAATAATATAATAATAATATATATAATAATTATTATATTGTTATTATTTTTATTATTAATTAATTATTATTAATATTATTTTATTATTATATTATTATTATTTTATTATTATTATTAATTATTATTATTATTGATTATTATTATTGATTTTATCTTATGAAATATCACATTTATCCTTTTCTTTCACAATTGATTCTTCAAAGGGGTTAGATGCCCTGAGGCTTATTCAGAACTTATGTCACCATCAAAGAAAAACGAAAAGCCTGATTACTCTATATAGGGTAGTCATGCATTTATATGCATTATGTAATTGGTTGTATATAAAAATCTACATATAATCATGTATTGTAATAATTTATTTTTACTTTGTAAACTCACTTGTAGAAGAACTATTTTTTTATATTTTTGTTTTATTACATTTATTTTCAATTTTGATAATTTTGATTTTCAGCTCTTATTACTAAATGTTTCATTTTTGTAGAATTGATAAAAATTGTTATGTTATTATTATAGCACATCTTCTGACAAAAAAATTTTTATATATATATATTATTTATATCTATATCTATTATTATTATATTTATTATTTTACTATATATATATATTCTTACAATTTTATATATTTTCTATATATTATAATTATATATATATAATCTTATATATATAATTTATATATCTATATATATATTATTATTTTTATTATATACTTAAGTATATTATTATATATATATTATATATATATATTAATATATCTATTTTTGACATTTTATATATTTATCTATAGGGAAATTTAGACCTACGAAGAATGAAACTTTTTCGCGTGAAGCAAAGTGGATGTTTCAGGCTCAATCTCCCTCCACAATTGAATTGTCCATTTCTTTTGTACCCATTCATGCTTTCCCCCGCCGCATATGAACAATATGTGGCAGAAAGGAAAATGGCAGTGGTTACTAATTAACAAGCCGCAGAAAATTTGATGAGATTCTCTTACTTATAAATTCCAGATTTTCACTGAAAGAATAATGAAAACTTTTAATTTTTGTTTTGTTTTCTTGATAATTTGAATTTTTCATTTAAATATCAAAATTATTGATGTTGAAGATTGTATGAAAAAAGGATAATTTGCATGAAAATTTGGGTTCATTTTTTTATATACTAGTCTCTTCAGAGACTTGTGGTAATGCAGGCGAGGGTCCGCTGTCATGCCTGATGTTCACTGGTTTTGTCGTATCATCATTGGAGTTGCGCCTGGGTTGTTATGTATGCTCCAAGATAAAATAGTAGATAATTTAGCAAAATTTAACATATTTTTAATTATGGTATTTTATTTTTTAATCTAATTTTTTTTATGAGTCAGAACCAAATATTTTAAAATGATTTAAATGACTGAAAAATGTTTAATGATCAATATATTAAATATAGTTTTTCATCGGCAGTGGTGACATTATTGTTTCTTACTTACTCGTTATTATCGGAGTAATATTTAATACATATTTTGTTTGTTTCAGTATTAATTTCTGAGTCAGATAGGTTTTATAATGTTTAATAAATTTTATTATATATATTATATTAATATTATTTAATATAAATATAATATATATACTCTATGTATATATCTAGTAGTATATTTAGTATATATAGAGTTAAAGTATTACTCTTTTGTCATTGAACGCTTAATTTGAGATTGTTCAAAGTAATTATATAATATATATATATATATAATATATATATAGTAATTGCTAGGAAATGCTAATAAGCATGCCTTGGACTTTTCGGTTTCGTGCATTGTATGCATTAATTCACAGTTTTGGGGAGGGTAGGGTGAAGATGATGATATGATATATTTATATATATTATAGTATTATATATATATTTATAGTTATAATCATATTATATATAATTATATTATATATATAATATTTATATATAATTATTATATTATATATAGGGTATTTTAGATGTTGATCCAGGACGTAGATAGGTGAACACTATAAACTCACTCTCTCTACTGCATCTCTAGGGTAATACATCATAAAGTACTCGGATTTTCAATGTACTTAATTTTTACAACGGGGAAAGAAATTGCTATAATAGAGATATTTTTTTTGTGCCCTTAACCTATTAGTCTTTAAAGTGATAGTGTGTAGGCTATTTATTTCAGTTTAAAAGTTCATGATTGTTCGTAAGGTTTGTAATACGCCGTGTCTTATGAAATTGATGTTCGATTTTTATATTTTTTATTTATTAGTCGGGGTGGGAGCCTTCGGCCCCCTCTGTATCATCCTAGCGGTCCATAGCTGCTATGACTTGGCTGGGTTCCGTTGGGTGGAGTTTTTTTGTTAAAGTAAGATACTCAGGATAAGGTTGATAATGATAATAGAAATAGCAATAGCATAATAAAAATGAAAGAACTTAGGAAAAAATAATTATTTTCAGTTGAAGTAAATGGTTAATAGATACAGTAAAAAAATGCGGATTAATTGGGATGAAAATACTTAATATAATAAATAATAAAATAATAATTAATAATAATAATAGATAAATAATTAATATAAATAAAATAATATCCAATAATATTAAAATATATATAATAATAATAATATCAATCTAATTAATGAATAATAATAATATAATAATTGATATTAATATAAATTTAATAATTAATATATAATAATATTTGATAATAATGTGTTATTTGCTAATTGTCAATAATTGACTTATAACTTAGTGTTAAATAAATTTTTATAGAAAAATTTACTTAAATATTATTCAGTTTATAGAATATATATCAGGCAATATACTGGCTATTGATTTTTTAATAGCAATGTGCCAGCATAAAGAAATAGCTCTATCAAATACTTATAATGAATTTTATCGTTGTTTTTTCGTTATCAGGAATCAATTTTTCCCGCGGAATCCTATACACGGACTTAATCATCTTATGGAACGAATGTCTATAATTATAATTTTTTTATAATATAATTTGATTTTTTTTTAGTTCACTTACAGGACTAGGTATTTATAAGGTATAAATATAGATGTCCATATTATTATTTTATTATTTACTGATTATTATATATCTATAAGATATTATATTATGATATATTTTTATTTTTTACGACGATTTTGTGTTGTTATTAAGAAAATCTGTAATTGATTTCCATTCTGGATATTATGTCTTCTCTAGTGTGGAATTACTTTAAGATTAAAGTAAGCGATATTAGTAAAGCTGAGTAGCTTTTAAATTATCATCAAATTATCTGATCAATAATAATGAGCACTAATTAGATTAAAGATTATAAGTAAAATATGAAGACATACATACATAATAAAGCTGTAAACATTCACTTAAAACCATCTCTATTTTTTTGATAGTTAATCTAGACTATTTTGAATTTCTTAAAGATGGAGTGGTAACGAAAAAGTAACATGATTCATGACACAGCAGATGATGAACTTCAATGTCATCCATATATAGTTTCTACTTTTATTAAATAAAAGATTTTGTTTGAATCTAACTGTTTGAATATAGAGAATGTGATTTGTGATGTATATTAATGATAGAAAAACAGCAAGAGAAATTGATTTCAAAATGGTGAAATGATTGCTGTGGACATTATACTTTCGTTTTGTGAAGACATTCGGTTTTACGAGATTATAATCACGTATGTCCACAAATATATTATTGACATAAAGGCGGTATTTTTTAGAAGAGGTTATCAAAAATATTAAAAGGGTATAGAACAAATACGTTCAGTGCACGAATTTAGCAATATATTAAATCAGTATTTGGTATTGTGTCATATTACAATGAGTTTATAGTATGATCAGAGCCTGTTTGATAGAAGATTTTCAAGAGATTGAACATTACAAATCAAATGTTTTACCCTTATCATTTTTTACGCTAAGCTGTAAAACCTAAATTAAAATTATCTTATGGCTTCTTTGATATATAGAATATATAATATTATTAATATTATTATATTATATATTATATATATATATTGTAGTTGATTTATTATTTATTATATAGTTTATATATATATATTTATATTTTATATAGTAATAATCGTATATATTATGTTGTCTACAGAAAATGGCACAAAATTAAAAGGGTATGAGAAGCGACAGTGTTATATGGGACATGTTTTATTAATTTCTTGCGCTGTAGTATACTGATGCTATTTTCTCTCAAATCGTTAAAGATTTTTATTTATGTGGAATTTGTGGGTCATTTAGTCAGATACAATTGACATAAGTTACTGAAATTCAAAATTTCAATTTGCTAATATAGAAGCTTATCCAAGATGGTATAAAAATGGAATTGTCTGAAAGAGATCATTGAGCATTGGGCCAATTATATTTATTCTTTTCAGATCACCAATTTCAAAAGATGGGGAATCATGGGGCTAATGGAGAATATATTAGATTGCTACATCTTTTACGACTAAAAGAGCGAGTGAGTATGATGTAGATTTATCTTTGTAATACCTGCAGTTATTGCACTACTTATTTAGCAAATTGGAAGGTAGCTGTGTAAACTATGAAAGTTGAACTTTTAAATTCTGTTATGAACGTTTTGGTCTAAAGAGAAGAAATTTATGTACTTGCAACAGTTTTAATTCCACAATATAAAAAACTTTGATATTTTTTGATCAAGTAGAAGGTTAGAATTGTTATGTGCAAAGATTAGAGAGAGGAATTAATTTTTATAAAAGAGGTTTAGAAGGATAGTTTTACAGTGTGAGGTTCACGATTCGTGTAGGTGAATACAGCAAGATGATAGAATTCATAATGATCAGGGGTACTTCATGCCGGATTAGGTGATGGATCTGAAATGAAGAGAGGCAAGTAGTGGGGTGTGTGAAGGGTGATAAGGACAGTTGCAGATTTGTGTTCTGTGAAGATAGTGAGTTTGAGGTTGAATGGCTACAGCGTGTGAGAATGGGTAAGTTGTGGTAGGGACCGGAGCATAGAAGACGAGGGGCAGGTGGTAGAGGTTAAATATAAAGGTAGAAGATACGAAAGTGCGGTTGGCACATCAAGGTGAGATAAATGGAGGGAGTAATTGCAATGATACAGTCAAACAGAAGTTGGTAGATGGCTGGATCAAGAGGAGAAAATGGTTGAAACTAGCAAGATAAAACGGGAGGGCAGTTGATGAGATGACATTCTGAGGTGATGAAGAATATACATTTTACCTAAATTAAATTGGGAGATAGAGGATGTGTTTTGCAGCAGTAGAGTGCAGGCAGATTATGGGGAGGACTGAATCGGATGCTGATCCCTGTTATAGTGGAAAGAAAGAAAGAGTTGTTAAATCCTGCTTGAGTTACGCTAGAATTTAGGCTAGGAATATCTCTCTGTCTACCTTCATAGTGTGAGATTACTTTAAAGCGAGAGGATGTTGTTTGTTTAATAAAAGCAGTATATTTATGCCGTCAAAGGAATCGTCTTTCTTCCACGCTAAAGCTGATAGCTCCTGTTTATCTTCATCATAAATTTTCTTATTTATTTAGTGATTTTTAAATATTAGAGAATGGTTTAGTTATAAAAGAATTAATGCATATTAGCTATTAAACTATAATCCTTTAATACTAGAAGTTTGTTTACAATATATATTTAATTTTTTCTCTAAAATTTATTGTGTTAGTTCTAAATATAAGAGAGGAAGTAGAGTGTATAAAGTGGTCAAAAATTGGTGCATTTATAATAATTATAAATATATATTATATTTATATATATATTAATTGATTATAAATTATATATATATATATATAGATATTATATTATATATATATATTATATATTAGTATAGTATATTATATATTATATATATTTAATATATATATTATATAAAAATAAATGAAATTATGTAGTTTTCAATATGTTTATTATTGGTTTATATTATTAAAACTTTATTTAATAATTTAAAGGATATATATATCATTATTTTTTAGTCTTTTGGTCAGATTTTCATATAATTTAATAAAGATGTTTTATTTGAATAAATTATTATTAATATATATATATATATATATATATAATGTTATATATATATATATTATATTATATATATATTATATAATTATAGTAATATATAATTATGTATATATATAATTATATATATATATAGTAACCCCGCCATATATATATATATATATATATAATATAGTATATAGTATATATAATATAATATATATATATAGTATATAGTATATATATATAAATATATATATATATATATTGTATAATATAATATATATATTAATATATATATAGTATATATATTATATATTATACTATAGGGTGATGATATTTATATATATATATATATAGTAAAATACTAGTATATATAATAATATATGATAATATATAATAGTATATTATATATAGTCCTATATATATATATTCGTATGGATTATATATATATAGTAGTATATATATATATATATATAGTATTAATTATATAGTATATATAATATATAAGTATATATAGTAAATTAATATATGAGAATATATATATATTATAATCTATATTAACTATAATATATATATATATATATATATTCTATATAATATATATATATAGTATATATATATATATATATATATAGTATATAATCTGAGCCTAATGTTACATTCGGGAAAATAGTCCCACGCAATAGTTACTTCTCGGTAATATAACTTTCTTTTTATTGGTGCTATAAGGTCTATATATTATATAACCAGCACAAATATTAGCTATTCATTAATAGAAAATTTTTTAAGATATAGTTTTTGTTCTGGTTAGGTGTATCTATTTCGAAAACACAAAACTCAATCCTTCATCTTAATTGTTTTTTTGCCCTCTACTCTGAAAAATATCAAAACATACTTGTACGTCGTTGTGGATCAATCAATAATCGGGTTATTAAATTAAACATTGTGATTCATCTTATTTCTATAAATATATTAATGTTACAAATAAAATAGATAAATATCCACTTATACAAGTACAATAATTACGATATAGAAGCATATCTCAATGTAGCGGTGTAAACTTGAGTATGAAAGCAAATTGAATGCGACAATAACTAAAAGTTTGGCGACCGGTAGAACATGGGGTTGATGAGTATGTTTCTTCTTAACAGTCGTATCTCCATAAGACAAATCTTTCAATTTCAAGTATGGCGATGTTAATACAATTTGGAATATACATGATTATATATACCATATATATATCTATAATCATATATATATATATATATATATATATTCTATTAGTATATATATATTATATATATATATATATATATATATATATATATCTATTAATATATCTATATTAATTAACTATAGTATACACTTTTATATATTATTTACTAACACTATATTTTGCCTATGAAGGACCTGGTAGTCTCCTCACTGTCGGTACACGCATATTCTCACTTTGCCCAACTCAATGTGAAGTTACGAACCATAGGTTTCGAATATTTCACTTGTTAACAGAGCGGTAGATTGCATGTAGGGCATTTTTCCTATTTTCCTATAACCCGTTACAGGTTTTATGTCATATATCATATATCACTCCAGTACACTTTTCCTCTGTTGGGCGGAGCAGATGAAACGGGGAGGCTACACCAGTTACGCCTCTCTTGATAGGGCTCTGCTCCGTGAGCGCGCTGTGGTGTGACCCATTAGGTGTAAGTTCTTTATTAACAGTGTATCCATACTAGGACTGCTAGCTAAGTGAAAGGTGCAGTAGGGACGGGCGTCCGAGTATATATGATTTACACTAATTTTTTATATTATAATTATATATTATTTTATTATATCTTATCTTATCTATCTTATCTATCTTATTTTTCATATATCTTATATATATATCTTGGTATATTACATATAATATATATATCATCTATCTTCTTTCCCCAAAACTTTTATATATTTACTATATATTTATACTATATATATTTTATTTTTATATATTTATAGTTTATATACTATATATACTATATAGTATATATATAATATATAATATATATGTTATGTTATAGTATATAGAATGATTATATATATATACAGTGGCGTTATTTTGGGGGGCCAGGGGGGCCCCATGGCCCCCCCCGAATTTTCTAGACAGGGCTAAAAATTTTTAATTATCATATCCGTTATAATATAAAGTGCAGAAGTTAATTAATTTTTATATATTCGTCGCTGTCAGGACGAATCTCGTAAGGTTCCATATAGTAAAACTAAATCTTGAAAGCATCAGAGAAAATGCATAACTTAGAAATTTCAGCTTGATTTTTGCAGAAAGAATGTGTAAGCGTATTTTGAATGCTCGAATATCTGACGTATTGAAGATTGCTGTGCCAAGAATTAAACAATTCCAAAAATACAAACCGCACATTTCTAGTTCCCGCGACCTACACCACTTATTATCGGCACATGCCATTACTTTTCCATTTACTTTGGATGATTTAATATCAAGCATTAGGAGAGATGGTTTTATAAAATTTTCCCTTGCAATTTGTCATACGCGAACGGGTGTAATGTGCCATATGAGAAGATAAAGATTGTGTGCTATGATATTTTTTACAAGGAAGATCTCGAAAGCCCCAATTGAGAATTTAGTAAAAAGCAGAATGGGTTTTGTGAAGTTGAATGGCATCACCCCAGACAGGTCGCTTAAAACCATGATACAGAACAGAAATTATTGTTGCGCAAGTCAAAATTTTCTCAAAAATTTACATGCTTGTTGGCAAATACTGGCAATTTTACCCGTTTTAATGCTTCAGTAGAAAGAAGCTTTTCAACATTAAGCCACTTCTGAAAGCCTCTGGGAATAGCTACTTGGAGATGAAGAGACTTGATTGGATTTGATCTCACTACTACAATACATCCGAATATTGAAATAAAAATTGAAGATATTTGATCTCGGACTTCGCTCACGGTCTCATATAGGCGGATTAAATTTTACTAATATAAGGGTAAGATGATTTTAGTGAATCATATAATTCTTGCCAATTTTTTTCTGAGCGAATTTATAGTTTGTCGCTGTCCATATATAGTATACTAGTATTATATAGTATATATATAATATATCATTATATATATATACTAAAATAGTCTTAGAAATTGCTTTTAAATAAGGTTATATATAGCTACGCTATTATCTATAATATATATAATATTAATACGTATATGATATATATATAAGAACGATTTTTGTTTTGGCCCCCCCCGAAAAAAAATTTCTGGATACGCCAGATGTAATATATATTAATATATAGTAGTATGATATATATATATAATATATATATACTTAGGTATACTATATAGTAATACTATATAATGATATAGGGTATATATCACTATTATATATATTATATAGATATATACATATAAGTATATATATACATAATGTATATATTTGTATATCATATATATATATAAATATATATAGTATGTGTGTGTGTGTGTCGTGTGGCGTGTGTGTATTACTGATCATACAAAAGTAATTTTAAATTCGTATTATGTCAGAGTAAAATTCAAAACTTTTTTTTTTTTTGTCGTAATAACAAAGGATCGTCATTACATTATCCATATTTTCTTTCAAATTCAAAGAATCAATGTAAATTTTCTGCGTGAAAAGAATACACTTATAATCTTGTAGTTTTGACGTTTTGTATGAGTGGTATAGTATACTATTATATATATATATAATATATATATATATATATATATATAATATATATATATAATATATATATAACTATATATATAATATATATATATATATATATATATATATATAATATAAATATTATATATTATTATAACCTTAGTATATGATAGTATATATATATATATATATGGGGGCGGCATCAGATCGATGAGAGGCCTGCCTCCCCTAATCTTTCACTTGACTAAAACTCATGAATATAGATTTAATTAACTCGATTTGTTCAGAAATTATCTTCGTCTTCAAACCAGAAACAAATGTTACTTGTAGAGGTTCTTTACGGAATAGTGCAAAATCTATTTCCGTGATTCAAAACTCCCTTTTCTATTATAGAATATACAATATTTCTGTTTCTTTTCCTTCTCGCCCTCTCAGGAGCTTTACTAAAAATTTCAACTCAAACTTTGCTTCTTTCTCCATCCTCTATCCTTCATCTTGGGAATTTCGATGAAAAACTTGACTCGTATTTTGTATTTAGTTCCACTTTTGATAATTATGTTTCTGTTCCTCCTCCTTCTTCGCCTTCCTGCTACTCATGCCTAATATTGTAATTTCTTTTATAGATGTGATCTGCTCGAACTCGGAGAGTTTTTTTTTTTTTTTTTTTTTTTTTTTTTTTTTTTTTTTTTTTTTTTTTTTTTTTTTTTTTTTTTTTTTTTTATTTTTTTTTATATATTATATATTATATATTATTATATATTATTATATATTATTTAGTCTGTGCAGAACAAATGAATCCTTCTTATCAACCTGACTATCGTGCTATTGACTTAGCCTCTATCCTTTATAAACATTTCGAATCCATCAAATCGTTTGATTCGAAAACATTTTAAAGTTTTTAATCATATGTCAGATTGCTAGAATGGTTTCTGTTAAAATCGATCGACTGTTGATTTCTTCATTCTCACATTTAGTCTTATACTTTTCGGAACTTGGCTAAATCTTTTGTTGTTGAATCTGGACATTCAAAATCTGTCGATAAAGTCTGGAATAAAGTTTTTAATTTATATGCTTTCTTTTCTTTAGAAGTCTTTCCTTCTTCCCTTGTAAACTCCTCGTTGATTTCCTTTCCGGTCCGTTATCCACCGTTCATCCCTTACATCTATCAATAGTGTTGTTCCTCAAAGTTCAGTTATATCTTCTACTCTCACTATACTTTTCTTTAATAATTTATAGCATTTACCTTCATCCTATTTAAACTCTTATTGCCGATACATAAATCTTCGTAACTTTATTTCATTCCGAAAAGATTTCTTCAGAACAACAAATGGGCGATGTTAGCAGGTTGGCTCTGGAGAATCTGATCTCTGATTATCCCGTATTTATCAATTGAGGCAGAGAAAACATGATTGTATTCAATGCCACAAAAAACTTATTTTCGTCATCAATCGACTCGACCTAATCTTTCATCTTCCACACACATATACATCATCAAAAACACTCACCTCATCAAATCTTCTTTCCTGATAATCGGGGCTGCGGAGCCGGAGCCGAGAGCGGAGCCGTGGAGGAGCAAGATTTTGGGTGGGCCGGAGCCAGAGACGAAATTTTGGGGGTTCTGGAGCGTGATTCGAAAATTTAGGGGGAACTGGAACTGGAGTCGCAAAAAAAAAGACGCTGCTCCGGCTCCGGCAAGTACAAAATTAAGTAATTATAAATTTTATTACTAGCAGGTTATATATTATAGTATATAGGTATAGTAATGGATTGCTATATATACAACTTTTGAGGACTATACTTAGCTACTATATGGATAATGATATATATATATATATATATATAAAATATATATATATTATAGTGTATATATATTATATATATTACTATATATTATTGATTGAGAAGATCCCTCCAATGAAGATAGTTAGGAAATCAAAGGTTAACAGTTGGAGAGACAATCCCTAGCTATTCTAAAATTTTTGCAAGATGCTGCTTACAACAATTACAGTTTTGCCTCCTAGTCAAGTGAATGTTGAGAGCTTATTTTCTGCTCTAAAATAATAAAATCGGATTTAAGGACATCGTTAAAAGAGGATTTTAATTGAAGAAGTTTTTTATTTTTAAGAAACAAATTATTTTTAAATAAATTTATATCCACCATATGTTTCAGGGGCAGTTGAAAGTTTTAAAAATTGAAGTATTATTTATATATATTAATATAGGCTATATATATATATATATATTATATATATAGTAGTAAGTATATATATATATATAGATGTATATATATATATATAGTATTATTATATTAATATAATTATAATATATATATATTATATATTATATATATATATTAGTATATTATATATATATATATATATATATATATTATATATATATAATATATATATATATATAGTATATTAATATATAATATATATATAT
This sequence comes from Trachelipus rathkii, assembly GCA_015478945.1. Lineage (NCBI taxonomy): Eukaryota > Metazoa > Arthropoda > Malacostraca > Isopoda > Trachelipodidae > Trachelipus > Trachelipus rathkii. Next base: position 32,338 of record JABUQX010054045.1, on the reverse strand, counting down.
TAAAATAAAATATGATATATATTATATATATTTAAAAAATAGTTTTGAATAAAATTATATTACATATGTTCAGGTAGTTCATAGTTCAAAGAGGAATTATTTTAAACTTTAGGATGAAACTGAAATGTAATTTTTTGCGTTTTTTTTTATTAAAAAGAAAAAAAGAAAAAAAAAAGAACTTTTTAATAAAGTTATATTACGTAAATGTACAGGCAGTAGTAGTTCAACGTTCAATGAGGAATTATATTAAAATTTACGAAGAAAGTAAATTATTCTGTTCAATATATTCTTAAAAATCTTATTTTCTATAAAATATTCTTTAAGTTTTTAATTCTAAGTTAATAAAAATGTCATTTATAGACATTCATTTTCATCTTACCCGAAAAGTTTTGTACGAGAATTTTAGAAGTGTAAATGGAAAAGGAATTGTAAATAGGAGCGGGAGCCGAACAATTTTAAAATGCAGGAGCCGGAGCAGGGTAATTTTAAAATACTGGAGCCCGAGCCGGGTAACTTTAAAATGATGGAGCCGGAGTCGGAGCCGGATAAAAATTTGCCGGCTCCGCTGCCCTGCTTGATATATATATATATATATATATATATATATATATATATATATTATATTATATATATATATATATTATATATATAATATATATATATATATATATTATATATATATATATATATATATAATATATGTGTGTGTGTGTATGTGTGTGTGTGTGTTCTTTGAATTCTGGAAGCTTACTTAGGTTTATGCTAATTAAACCACAAATTGCGTAAAAATGTTTCATCAGGCATATCAAAACCCGATTCAAAGCATAGCAGTTTCACACTGGCTAAAAGAATTTGCTCGCTATAAATGGAAAAGCACCGTGCTATAAGTTTTGAATATTAGGTGCTTTCTCTCTCTCTTATATAATATATTATATATATATAACGCGTATATATGATATATATATATACTATATATATATATTATATTATGTTATATATATATATTATGATATATATATATATATTATAATATATATATATATATTTTATATATAGTATTATATATATATATTATATATATATAGTATATATATATAATAGTAATATATATATATTATATATATATATATATATATATATTAATAGTATCTATAATATATTATTTATATATATATCTATTAAATCTTGATTTTCTTATTTGTTATTTAAATATTTATGACTGTGATAAATATTTCTTTTTGCTTCAAATTCGTTATTTGTAAAAATTCTTTCTAAATAAACGATTACAGTTATTATATTACTATATATGATAATTATTAATTTATATATATATATATATATATATATATATATATTATATATATATATATATAATTATTACTATATAGTATATAGTATATATATATATATACTATAACTTTAAGTTAAATTAAATGTGCACATCTATTGTGCTACTCAGCATCCTCTTTTCTAAAATTCATCATTTTAAATTTGTTTTTTATTATTTTTTTATTTTATACATTTTGTAAAAGTTTTTTTTTTTTTGTTCAATTTCTAATAAATCAAATTTTCTGAGACAATCCGCCTTTTTGTTTTAAAATTTTCCTCTTTATCTAGATTCGACACAGCCCTCTAATTTTCAAAAACTTATCATAATAATATATATATAGTATATATATATATATATATATTATATATATATATATATATATATAATATTTAAATATATATATATATATATATATATATATATATATATATATATATATATGGAGTGATTCTTTTCCGATCTCGGGATTGAGGCTATGTGGTGAGAATGAAAAAAATAAGTAGCCTATATATTGATTATAGAATTTCACATGAATGAAATATAAAAAGCAGAATGACGTAAATTATTATAATAACAGTGGCAATAATAATAAAAATAATAATAATAATAATAATAATAATAATAATAATAATAATAATAATAATAATAATAATAATAATAATAATAATAATAATAATAATAATAATAATAATAATAATAATAATAATAATAAGTTAATTTATTTTGAGAAAACAATCTTTGTCATTTCGGTGAAGGTGAAAAATTTTCGTTAATGTTTAAAATTAAAGGTAAAATAATTTTTTTTTTTTTGAACTGAGGAATGTAAATCGATTGAAAAATTCTTTATTTCCCTTCAGCATTTGCTCGAGTTGTTCAAAAGGTACATTCCATCTTGTTTGAAACACTTTCCACAAATCTGGGATAGCATTGTTTTTCGGCCATATCTATTTTCTGAACAGAGGCGGTGAACTGTGAATCCGAGAATAAGAACACGTGACTTTGTCTTAT
>JABUQX010054045.1:0-12500 GCA_015478945.1 Trachelipus rathkii | reverse complement strand
TATCTTTATATTATATAGATATTAATAATCAAGTAGTTGTAACAAATGATTTGTCTTTATATATATTAATAATATATATTTATATATTCAAAAATAACCCCTATAGTAATTTGCTGGGATGTGAACCTGGCCCTAGCAGATGTCCCGTAAGTGTTTGACGACACGCCACGATGGAAATAAAAAGTAAAGCACGAAATTGTTCCTGTGGTGAATATATCACCCACCGAACAGGAACCACGCCGCACTCTACCCGTCCACACTCGGGACGTTAGCGACAAACAGGGCACGCGCAGAGTGAAATTACTATAACGGCGGGAATACGATTGTATGATATAACAACATGCTACAAATTCAAACGCAGTGTGTAGGTATTCAAAAATAACCCTATACGTAATTTCACCACTGCTGGTTTGATGTGACCTGGCCCTAGTAGATGCGGCGTAAGTGTTTGACGACCACGCACGATGGGAACTAAAAGTTAAAGCGCGAGATATTCGTTCCTGGTGGTGAATAAATTCACCACGCCGAACAGGACCACGCCGCACTCTAGTCGTCCACACTGGGTAGCCGACAAACAGCGCCGCGCAGAGTGAATAATACTTTCTCTATGGGGAAATTACATTGTATGTATAACAACTGCTACAATCCTCAACGCAGTGTGAATTAGGTATGTCAAAATAACGCCTACAGTTAATTTTCACACTGTGGGAATGGGACTGGGCCCTAGCAGATGTCCGCGTAAGTGTTTGACGACACGCCACGATGGTAAAAGAAAAGCGCGAGAATTGTTCCTGTGTGAAAATATGCACACCGAACAGGAAACCACGCACATCTACCTCCATACTCGGGGCGTAGTAGCGACAACAGGCGCACAGCGCAGAGTGAAATACTTTTTAACCGGGGAATATACATTGTATGACTATAACAACTGCTACAAATTCAAACGCAGTGTGATAGGTATTCAAAAATAACCCCTATAGTAATTTCACACTGCTGGGATGTAAGAACCTGGAGGCCATAGCAGTCGGTCGTCAAATTACGCGGACATTGCTAAGGGCCCAGGTTTGAATCACCAGCAGTATGAAATTACATATCAGGGGTTAGTTGTGAATACCTATCACATGCGTTGGCATTTGTAGCAGTTGTCTAATACATAACAAATGTATTACCCGGGTTAAAAGTATATTCATGTCTGCACGGTTGCCCCTGTTTGTCGCTACGCCCGGTGTGGACGGATGGAGTATCGGGCGTCGGTTTCCTGTTCGGTGGAGTGACTATAATACACACAGAAACAATTACTCGCGCTTACTTTATAGTCCATCGATGGGCGTGACGTGTCAAACACTTTACGCCGAACATCTGCTAGGGCAGGTTCACTACAGCAGGGTGAAAAATTACTATAGGGTTATTTTTGAAATACCTATCACACTGCGTTGAATTTGTAACAGTTGTTATACATACAATATTTTCCCTGGTTATAAAGTATTTCACTCTACGCGGTGCCCTGTTTGTCGCTACGGCCGAGTGTGGAGGGTAGAGTAATGCGGCGTGACGTGGTGCCTGTTCGCGGATCGGGTTGATTATATTCACCACAGGAACAATTCTCGCGCTTTACTTTAGGTCATCGTGGCGTGGTGTCAAACACTTACGGCGGACAATGTACTAGGCCAGGTTCAATCAACCAGCAGTGTTGAAATTAGCATATAGGGTTGATTTTTCGACAAATAACCTATCACACTGCGGTATTGAATTTGTAGCAGTTGTTAATATATATATATATATTATTATAATATATTATATATTATATATATATATTATTATATATATATTATTTTATAGTTTTATATTATTATAGATATATATATATAATTATATATATTATATATATTTATATATATATATATATATAATATTATATAATATATATATAATATATAATATTATAATATATATCTATATATATATATACTATATATATAATATAAATTATATATAAAAGTAAGCTATAATTAATTTACTTGGTTGAATTTAGAATTCAAATTTAAAAGGAGGAAAATTTTTAATCGTTCCTATAGTCTAATTCACTAAAAAATTATAAAATAGATACGGATGATATAACACATACATATTTATAAAAATAGAAATAAATGTTCTTTTTAAATCAAATTTTAACTTCAATTAATTTAAAAGTTTGCTTCAAAACAAAATGAAAAGAAAAAAAAAGACTATAAAAATTTATATTAAATAAATAGAAACTTTTATTTTTATAAAAACATAGATAAATTATTAGATTAAATTTCATTCCGCTTCGACATCAAATATGTTAAGTTCTTCAAAAGATGTTAGATATTGCACGAAATGAATACAAGGTATTACCAGCCGATGCATAACTGTAACAAGTTGGAACTTTAGCAACATAACTCTCGTAACAAAACTCTTTGTTGCATCTCAAATTTTGCACACGAAGACATTTCTATTTACAATTAAATAAAAATAAGTATCTAAAGTATAAAATATTACAGGAACAAATAAAACATTTATTAAACAACGTAGTTGTTTTAATTTCATGAGGAGTTCAGAGAAAAAAGAAGAAACGTACAAAGTTTTAAAGGTGTAAATAACTATGATTGATGATGTAACTTGAAACTAAACGTGAGGATTGTCAATTTATTTCAAAAAAGACAAGAAAATGTCAAAGCGTAAAAATGACAAAAATGTTAAAGTGAATTATTTGTAATTGTTTACTTAAAGAGAAAAATATATTCTTTTTATTATTTGATTCTTTCTTAAATTTAAAAAAAAAAAAAAAAAAAAAAAAAAAAAAAAAAATGAATAATAGTGACGATAGACTCACATCTGAAGATTATCTGTCATTGAGCATTTCACCAAAATAAAATTCTAGTCGGAAATAATAGTGTTTGTATAAAAGATTGCCAAGAATTGTTATTTTGGATTGAATACTTAAAGGAAGAAGTAAACAAAAAAATAACGGATACTAATTAATAGAAGCTAAAAGGGTTTAACAGTTGTACATGATTCTACAGAATGTTAAAATTGTCGATGGTTTTACAGAAAACTATAATATAATAAATAATAATAATAATATAATATATAATAATAAAAAGTAATAAAATATAATAATAATTAATTAATTAATAATAATAATAATAATAATTTTAATATTAATTATAGTTAATAATAATAATATAATACAATAATAATACTCTAATAATAATAATCAATTAATATAATAATAAATAATAATAATATGAAGTGGAATTAAATAATAATAATAATAATTAATAAATAATAATAATAATAATAAGAATAATTGTTATGAGTATGATAGTAATGAGGAGCTTAAAAATGTATCTTTACCCTCGTCCCTTCATTTCCTAGGAAGAGCAGTTGTCAACTATGCGGTGGACTTTGATTGCGAAAATTGCCAATTATTTGCGGAATAGTTTCAGACTACTACTCAGTTGTGACAGTTAAACATTTTCCATTAATTCAACTAGTATCCTTTCCTTTGCTCTCAAACATCTACATCGGTGTTATTCATGGGTGGTGAGTATGTGCGTTCTATTCCAATGCTCAGTGACTAGATTGACCCAATTATATCTCAATTGTACTATCTGCATCGACAGATCTCAAAATCCCCCCCCATCATAATTCGTTTGGACCTAAGTGGTTATAAAATGGACTCACTTTCAAACGGAACTTCCACGCGCATTTTATTATTATTTGTGATAACATTTTTATAATTTAAAAATTATAACGGGACATAAAAAAAAAATTAAAATTGTAATGTAAGAAAGTTTTCCCAAGATAAAAATGTAAAGAAAAATTCTCGCCACTTTGGAGGTAACATTTCCTTTGACAAAAATTGAACGTGAAGGAGGACATATCGAAATGGCAAACGAATCAAATCGTACAGGAATCTTTATGATATATTTTTAAATCCAATATATATATATTTATATAAGTAATATATATATATATATATAGGTATAAATATATATAGATATCATATATATATAACATATATTATATATATGACTTATATATACATATATATATATCATCATATATATACTATATATAAAATAAGGGGAATAAGTATTATGAAGTTAATATCAAGCAAAGAAACAGTTCTTGAAACATTCAAAAGCAATTGCCCGTGGGCTGGTTCTCGATCTTAAATTAATTGGATAAAAGTCTTTCCATTCTCGATATTCTTTTCTTCCTTCTTTCTTCGTCTTCTTTCTTCTTCTTATTCTCGTCTTCTATCTTCTTCTTCTTCTATCTTTCTTTCTCACTCCTTACTACCTCGACATTGACGGCAAGCATACGAAAAGCGGAGAGTTGATGAGAAAGGACTCGAACACAACTTCTGGTCTCCGTAAAAGCGATAGATACTCAACGTGAAATCATCGGTTCGTTGATGAAAGGAAAAGGGAATAACTTCAATTATTTTGAACCAATCAACTTTTGTTGTTTCCAATTATGGAAACTATTTATTGATTTGAAGCTAAATTAAGAAAATTATAATGTGATACATAGATAGAGACGCCATCGAGAAGATGCATTATAACAGTTAAAAAATAAAATCATGGAAAAAAGTTTGAAGCGAGGTAATGAAGAGATACGGATTATCTAAAATGATTAGCATTTTTCTCTTGGAATTAGGAAATTCATTGATTTTTTAAAATTCTCATAAACGGTAAGTTTGAGGATATATTTGTACATGGTCAGCTTTCCTAAAAGGAAATTATTTTTAAATTAAAAAGCAACGGATGATTTAACATTCTAATACAATGAAGAAAGTTAGTGCAGAAGAAGACAGAAGAGAAGATATATGATATTGATGTATTGAAGTAGCTTAAGAATTTCTTTATTTTATTCATGTAATGGAATTAATGAGCAGATTATTTATGCGACAAATGAAAATATGATTTTAATACGATTTCTTCATTAATTATTATTAATTATTTATAATATTATTATTAATTATTATTATTTATTATATTATTATTATATTGATTATTATTAGTTATTATTATTATTATTTTATTATTATTATTATTTATTATTATCTATTATTATTAGCAGAGGCATAAGGGACGATGGAGCAGTTCACACTTCAAATCTTGATACAAGACAAGTAGTAGTCAATAACTTCTTGCCGAACATTATGGGCATTAGAATGTGCTTTAGTTGTCTTGTTGTGAGATATGAGAACTAGACTATTTGTTTCAAAATAATAAGCTCTTTTCATGATTATTGAATGAACAATTGAGAGTGTAAAGAAATCAATATTATTTTCAATACTTCTGAGTGTCAGCCATTGTCTGGTAACCGGATGGACAAGTAATCATTTCCTAGCTAATGCCTGTAGCAGTGGTTAGTTCGTGAAAGTTAGTTTGGTTGGTGTGTGAAGTTCACATATAAAGGTTATAATGAACCGAGCATACAACGCAATCATGAAAATCTGACAAATTAATGCATTTTTGTTTTCAACATTAAAACTAATTGGATTGCAAAAAACCACATTGCATTATTCCTGTTGCAACTTGTATCCAACTGTTTAGTTGCATGTAAGCTCACATGTGTGTGCTCACTAGCAACTATAAACTTGGATGATCGTAATTAACTATATAAAATCCATGTTCAAAGTGAACAGAGGGCGGTTTAGTCACTGGTGCATCATTGGTTAAATTTTAGTTTAGCGCGAACTAGTCAATGAGGATCATTGATAGTTGGTCGCTTGTGCTGTGAGATTGTACGACTGGAAAATCCAGTGCTTCTTCATTAATGTTTTGTTTTTAAGTTTTTAATTGATTTCACTAAAGATGCATAGTAACGAAGTTTCGGTACTAATATAGTGCTTTTTTGGGGGGGTTTGTTTTACTGTTTCATTATCAATGATTTTAATGGTTACTATCTTCAGCGGAAAATTTTGCCATTCAGAGTTAGTTTTAAGACAAGTTTTAGTTTGAATTTTAATATTTATTAGATATTGTTAGTTATATGATAGGGTTTTAGCTTTCATTTTCTATTTAATTAATTTGATAAATAGAAAAGTTTATTTTCAGGTTTTATAAGAAAGGTTTTGACTTTTTAATATGTATATTTTTTATTTCCAGGTCTTAAGTTTATCGTAGGTTAAAAAAAAATACTTTTAGAATTAAATATAGGTTATCGGTATTAATTTTGAAATTATTAAAAATTAGCTAAACTTTAAATTTTTCACATATAGGAATTTAAACCTAGTATTAAGTGTGTCAGTTTTTAAGCAGAGATTTAAGTTAAGCTTTCAATAAATTTTAACTTTATTAAATTTAAATTCCGTTTTATTATGTATTAGCGCGATTAGTTTTTTCGTTTAATATTAGTTTGTAAGGCACGTCTATGGTGAGTGTACTGATGCTTGTAGTGTGTGTGTGTTGTGTGATGGTGGTGTGTGTGTGTGTGGTGTGTGTGTGTGTGTGTGTAGTGAGTGTGGTGTTGGGTTGGGGGTTGTGGTTGAGAATGTTGGAGTTGAGTGGCGTCGTCTGTGAAGTTGGACAGGAGTTCTCTATTACTTTTGCTACTCGTGGCCTAGACGCTAACTCGATCTGTGGAAATGTCACCAATCTATCTCAACCTCAACCTCTAACTTCTAGTCTGAGGACCAAGCTATCCAAGGATTTCTTTCTCTAAATAAACTAATATATCAAGACTACAACATTTATTTCAACTGAATATTCATACTAAATGGTGGAATCTGTGCTCTGCATATATAAAATCAACTATACTGTAACACGTCGCGAAAACATTGAAATCTCCTAACACGACTATTCTTATGGCCTAAGAATGCTTTCTTCGTAGTAGCTATGTATCTTGTGTTTCTGGCATAACTGCTCTCCCAATATTTTTTTTTTTTTTTTTTTTTTTTTTTTGACAAATTTTCAATGTTATTTGTATATGCAAATGTTCTCACAGAGACTGTTATATGCTTCTCACTCCAAATGCAGAAGTCCTCTACTCAGGAGATTTTAAATATAACCACACTGAAGGTGGTTATGGGCTCCTCCTTTACAGAAACAGAGAGGGAAGGAGGCACAAAAAATTCCAGATCCTCAACGATTCTGGAAGCAACTGGTTAAGATCGAGCCTACACGTATCCAAATCGTTCTAACCAATTCTTTTTTATACACTCTTGATCCTGCAGTTCACAACTTCTATCTGTGCTAAAAAATACTCAATTTTCCATCCTATCTGTAACTCTGACCTCAATCTTAGTTTTTCAATTATAAATTTTTTTTCCAGCAGTCCACCATGCCGCTTAAAGTACTTTCTATTGCATATTAATCGGCTAGTTTGGTAGGCATTGTTTTTCGCCTCTATTGAATACCTACATCTTGTATAGAATCTCTTATTTGACTTGGAGGACGCTTCGATGACTGTTAAAAAAGTAGAGGCCGTTAATCTCGAGGGATGAGAGGTTCCATTCCATCTTCATAAATCATGAATCCGTAGCTTCGATGGCACCTGTTTTCGTGCTCATTGAGATAGAGCAATGCCTATGGGAAATGGAAAAACTCTCCTTACTCCCTATCCACTCTTTAGCTAATTTTTCGTTCAACTCGGGAATTCGTGCAGGGATATATATTGGCCAGGGATAAGCGTGCTATTCACCAAAAGGAGGCATTGAAATTCTTGGATCCATACTGATAAAAAACTTTCTGGCCCCTTTCGCAAAAGCATCTCTAATACTTCGTTAAATCTTGCCTTTGCCTCACTCTTTATTCAAACTCTGACTGAATATGTGCTTATCCTTCTGAAAAGGCTAATCTCTTCGGCCTCCTATTTTACATCGTAATTACACCAGGGACAATTCTGGCAAACACAGCCTCCTACTCCTTCTCCTCTCAGGTATCCCATGGCTCCGCCCGTGATTTCACATGATCGGATCATGCATGATCCTGAGAGTCTATAAATGTTTAGGGAAAGGGCTAGTGGCTCTTACGGCATTCCCCTCGTGTTTTTAGGGACTGTGCTTCTAAGCTGAGCGAGCATGTCCTTCGTTCGACTCTTACTCTCTGTTCCTGTAATTCTAAGCATTTGTACACTCAGTGTGGAAGCGCGCATATGTTCAACGATCACGAAGATTGGAAGCCTCTTCTATCCTTCATAACTATTCCGCTTCTATATGCTACTATTGTTCTAATTCTAAATATTTGACAAGCTCTCTTATTATCAATCATGGATCATCTGAAATACTCACTCCGCTCCTTAGAATCACCAGCGATGGGTTCGACGTTCGAGTTCACCTAGCGTGATCATTTTATTCCATATCTCACTGATTTACTGTCTTCTGCTTTAGAAGACTATGGGTAGTCATGTTTGGTGGCGCTTAATATATCCAAAGCCTTTTGACCCGGTATGGTATGGTACAGATCTACTAGAGCTTACCTAATTCGGGTTCCTCCCTTATCTTGTTCACTTTTGTCTAGTTTTTTCAGGTTTGTGATCCGAACTCATCTGGCCATTATTGTGGAGCAATCTTCATGCTTCCTTTCCTTAACTGTAGTGGTTCCGCAAGTTCTGTTATTTACCCAACTTTTTTATATACTTTTTCATAAACGCATCCTCCTCAGAACTGCCTCATCATAACTCTGTTTATTCTTATGGAGACGACTCAATTCTCCATTCTTCCACCCATTTCAAATTTGCTCCCTCTTTCGCTTCTAGAATTGCTTCTCGACTTCACCTTTCCGATTCATTCTTCGATCTAGATGGAGATTTCCGGTGGAAACACCTCAACTTGTGAAATTCAAATTTTTTAAAAACTTAACTTCATTCACATATTCTCTACAAAAACAATGTACCTACCTTATCTGTCTTCTTCGACGGGTCTCCCGGTTTCACCTCGTGGAACAAAATAACAGTTCTTGGTTTAATAATAAACAAATAAACTAATTTTGGAAACCCAAATCACACACGGTTGCTAATTGGCTCAAAGAAGCTGAAAGTTCCGTTCAGATTGCGGGAATTTTTTCCTATCGAACAGTTCCTCCAAAACTAAATAAATTTTATCTCACCTAAAAACCAAAATTGTGAAACTGAAAAAAAATGTTAAGTTGCTAGAAAATGACACTTTTGTACGAGTTTTCAACAAAACACTGAGCATTATCAAATCTACATAGACACATATATATATATATTTAAGTATATTAATATATATATATAATATATATAATATATAACTTAATATATATATAATATAATCTTATATAGACATATATATTATATATATATAATTATATATATTATATTATATATATAATATATATATATATTATATATATATATATATAATTAATAAGGTCAGGAGTGTTAAAGATGATATCTGTAACTCGAGAAACGGACCACCCACAGAAAAAAAAAATTAATTTTTTGGAATCAGCGAAAAATTTATAAGGAGGGTTTTTTTTTTTTTTTTTTTTTTTTTTTTATTTTTTTTGCATTTATTCGTTGGAAATATTTTTAAAAAAAATTTATTATGTTTTCACATTTAGGGGGCTCGAGCTGACGGGGACAGAGGGGGCGTCCCACAGGAGGCCGAGAGACCCCGGAATCTATGCCATACTTTAGGCGGTTTACCCTATTGTATTCCTTTAGTTTAAAAAAAAAAAGAATAATATTTACTTTCCTTGCTTACAGCTTTGAGGTATATTTATAACTAAAGGAAATACCTAGGGTAAACGCAAAAGATGGCAGGAAGTTCGGGGTCTCTACGGACCTACTACGGTGGAACGCGGGGGGGACGTTCGTACCACCCCTCTGTCACCAGTACCGCTCGATAGCCCCAAAATCTTGGAAAAAAAAATTTTTTTTAAGATATTTCAATTACATAAATGCAAAAAAAAAAAAAAATAAAAAAAAAATTAAAAAATTAGTTAAAAACCCTCCTTAGGAATATTTCCTCTGATTTCAAAATATGTAATTTGGTTTTACTGTAGGGTGTTGACCGTTCTCGAGTTACATGATATCAGCTTTAGACACTCTTTATAATCATATAAGTAATAATAATATAATAATCAATAAATAATAATAATAATGAATAAAAGGAAACAAAAAAAATTTTTTCTTTTAAAAACAAAAATAATACGAACGACCTTCAGTAATCAAATACTAAAATAAATAAGTATAAACATTTACTGCAATTTAGGATTAGTTGCAAAGTAAATTCAATTTAAACTTTTTTTTGGACTATCAGGAATTGATTTTAAATCTTTTATCTATTTTAGTAGGATTAATTACCTTCTTATGTAAGATTTAGCCAGTTAATCCAATTCAAAAACTTGCAAATAATTACCAACTTTACATATGAACGTAATAAAATAGGTAAATGCTAATTGTCACACACACACAAACACTACACACACACTACACACACACACACACACACACACCTACACACAACACACACATCGTGGAGACATCATCATCATCAACACCACATAAACTCGCGAGCAAAAATACACACTGCACACAAACACACACACACAAATATATAATTTATAATAATATATAATTATATATATTAATATATTTATTATTATATACTTACTTATATATATGATATTATATATTATTATAATAATATATAAACAAATATTATATTTATATATAAATATACTATATATATCTATATCTATAAATATACTATATTATATATATATTATTATATATAATATATATATATATACTATATATATATATAATATATATAATATAATATATATATTATATATATATTTATATATATGGGCATACCTTAATTTAGCAAATTTCTGATAAAATATCCATAGCATTTTTTTTTTTTTGACAAAATATTTAGTGTTATCGATATATTATATAGATTAAATCAGAACAATATTTGAATAGTCAGATTATATCGATTAAAGTCGATAAATAGAGGAAATTTGATAGGTCAGCAGGGTTGCGTAAGTTAGCTCTGTTTAAGTCTGGAATTAAGTTTTGTTAGATACTTTTAAGTATATCAGATATGATACAAAGGACAGTGATTTACTCATGTTATCACAACTGTTGTGTTACTCTGCTGGTATCGAACTATAGACATATTTAGTATACTCGATGTTCATCATAAACTTCCTGAAGATTTACCATTTACATACCGAAACGTTTTAATACATTGGGAACTTACAAAATTTGGCTCATGTGGGTTATCTGCCTCCCGTAAGCTCCAGAGTCAATATAAAGTTATATATATACTATTTATTATATATATATAATATATATATATAATTTATATATTCATATATATACTATATATATATATATATATAATAAATAATTTATATATATATATATATATTATATATATAACTTATATTATAAATAGGCCAGCATGCGAAAAGTTACAGGTAATGTAACTAGAAAAACTATACATATACACGAAAATAAAATAGTATTTTATTTAAATCGGAGACATTGTTATACCGCAGAATTTAAAAAAAAAATGTATTATATTCTAAATATTATTACATAACTCATAATTAATATTAGTAGACTCTGATCGACTTGAAAGACATTGAAAGCTGCAGTCTCGAGAAAAAAGTTGCCAAAGTCGCTTTAAAATATAATTGGAGAAAATATTATGTTTTTTTTTATTATCTCTTAAAAGGGTTCGAGCCGACGAGGGACAGAGGGTTTGCGAAATTCCCCCAGTTCGTACCACCGGTTAGGCGAGAAACCCGACTTCTTATCATTCGTTCTTGTTTACCCGTGGGTATCGTAAGGTTTAAAAAAAAAAAAATTCAAATTTAGGAACTTTTCCGCATCAGTAACTATAGCGGCATCTCCGAATTGTCAAAAAACTTTTATTTTCAAGATTTTAACAATTTCATTTTTTAAAAAGCGTTATTTTTTATGTAATTTTTTGTTTAATTTCGTGCGGATAAAAAGTTTGATTAATAAAAATGATATTTTTTTTCGTAGTGTTATAGTTTGTCTAGGTACATGCCTGAACTTTTCGGAATGCTGACCATATATATTATATATATATATATATATATATATATAATATAATATAATATATAAATAATTAATATATATATAGTAATATATTAATAATATTAAATCATTCACACTATATATTAATATTATATATTACATAATATATAGAATATATATATATATTAATATTATATATATATATAATATATAATATATATATATATAATATATATATATTATATATATATATATATATATAAATTATATATATATATATATATATATTATATATATATAGTATTTCGTGACGGAAATTTTTTTTCATTTCTATCGTTTTTTAAAATATTTTTCTTCTTTCTTAGAAGAAGAAAAAAAGGTGTGATTTTATCTAAAGTAATATATTATATTATATATATTATATATAGTTATAATATATATTAATATATATTATATACTATGTCTCCTGCTCCTTA
>JABUQX010054044.1:22500-25000 GCA_015478945.1 Trachelipus rathkii | reverse complement strand
TATATATATATATATATATATATATATATATATATATATATATATATATATATATATATATATATATATATATATATATATATATATATATATATATATATATATATATATATATATATATATATATATCACAGGCGACTCCTACACTCGGGCTGCTCGGGCTTAGCACGAGTTATCATTATAGAAACGATGGATCTTCTACGAATTTCATAAAGTTACGATAAAATTCTCTTATTTTTTTTGCAAAAATTGCTCATATGAAGGAAAATATTACATATTACATATTAAAGATTATTTTATTTTTTTTTTTAACATAAAAGTTCACACCTCACGGGCATAGCCTCTAGGAGGGGAACTTCAGGTAATTTCTACCTAGGATCCGTACCTAGATTCGAACCCGCGCCTGCCATGCGACTCCGTCGCTCTACCGTTTGAGCCACAAAAGTGTAAGACTCGTTGCCATTGAAAAATCCTATATTTTTCAATTAATTATAAAAGGTTACAGCTCAGACTTCTCCGAAATAGCCGAGTTAAAATTTTTTACACAGTGGACACTACACACATTCGTGAAGTTAATTTTTTTACATGTTTTTTTTCGTAGGAAGCTAATAAAACACGCGATTTAATTAAAAAAAATTTAAATAAACATTTATTTGTTCCTAATGCACATTTCATATACCAACAATTAATATTTAAATTCTAATATCTCAATAAAAAAACTAACTTGAAATATTATAGTTAACCATCGAATCAATTTTAAATTAAATAGAACTTTTTAGTTAGCAATAACTCTAGTGAATAGTAATAATATTTTTTTGTGTTTAATATATACTATATATATATATATGTATATATATATATATATATATATATATATATATATATATATATATATATATATATATATATATATATATATATATATATATATATATATATATATATATAGTATATATATATATATATATATATATATATAAATATATATATATATATATATATATATATATATATATATATATATATATATATATATATATATATATATATATATATATATATATATATATATATATATATATATATATATATATATATATATATATATATATATATATATATATATATATATATATATATATATATATATATATATATATATATATATATATATATATATATATATATATATATATAACTCTTCCTCACTTCTAAAGTTCACCCAAACCCTTTTCTTTTAACTTACTTAATCAAATTTTGTGCTATGAATAAGATCTTATACAATAGTGAACTTGAACTTTATATATCATATGACCTAAGAAGATCCTATACACCAAAGAACTTAGCAGAACAGTGAATGGGCTCCTTGTAGTACATTAATTTGGCATATGAAAGGGTTCAATTCATTTTTGCTATACCAAATTTTGTATATGTTAGGTAGGTGTGGTTCTGTAAATCAAAATCCTTAAGTTCCATTCCACTTTCACATCCCACATCCATTTCAAAGGTTTCAGAGATAAATAGTTTAGGAAAAGGATAACCAAACTTTTTCAATTTGTGTGCCATGTTTGTCATGCACCGAATGAATGAAAATTGCAAATAATTCATAAAGGAAGTTTTGAATAACTCATTAGTTATGAACGGTGTAACAACTTTTATAATTTGTAACAACTATTATAACTTAGCCTTTTTTTCGTAAAAAATTATTAGGAAATTTGATATAAAATTTTAGTAATCTATACAAATAGTATATTATTATCCTAGAATAACAAATTAAATAATTTAAATTATGAATTAAATGAAGTAAATTAAATCACATTAATCCAGCTTTAGATATAACAAACACTTATATATATATATATATATATTATATATAATATAATATTATATATATATAATATATATATATATATATTAATATATATATATATATATATATATATATATATATATATAATTTATATATATATAATATATAAATATATATATATATATATATATATTACTATAATATAAATATATATATAGTTATATAATATATATATATATATATAATATATATACTAATATATTATATATATATATATAATATATATATATATATATATATATATTAAACTTTTATCTTCTAATATTTTTATATATATAGATAATCTACACGATAATATATATATATATATATATATATATATATATATATATATATATATACAATATACAAACATATACCTACAATACAAAATAGGTTATATATATATATATAATATATTACTATATATATATATATATATATATATAGCATATTTATATAGCTTAATTCAATCTTTCGTCTGAGTGAAATCGATATATTTGAAATCATCGATATATCGATAAATTCAATAGACGACCATCTTTTTTTGCAGTTCGCTTCTATAATCTGTATAGTGAAGATGTGATTTTCTTCCTAAGTTAAAACTGAATTTATAAGACTTGTTTGACATATTTAATGATTAATCAACTT
>JABUQX010054043.1:32500-42695 GCA_015478945.1 Trachelipus rathkii | reverse complement strand
GAGAGAGATTCCGAAGCACTGATATCAGCGTCGAGTCAGAAATAACGATAATAGAAAGCTGTAAGCAACCTAGAGTGGTGTTAAAAAGTTTTATCCTGCAGTTTCGTGCAAACCTAAGCAGCCTACTTGCTAAGCAGCCACACTGATTTTTCTTTAGACTAAAGTACATGTATTTTAATTTGTTTTGCAGCTAGAAAAAATCTTTTATATAGATTACGTGTAATCTGCGTAGAAATAAATTTAATAATCATTGTTTTCACATTTTATACTGGAAGTACTGTATAATTCCAAATTATATTTATGAAGGATGAATTATTGGTTCAAATTAAACCGGACAGAAGGATATTTGAACTATAGTAATTCTCGTTATTTTTTTTCTTATTGCATATTGAGGTTTGAACTGTTGTTTTTCAATGATATATTAGTTGTGTTAGGGCGGAGCTAAGGAAAATCATTTTGGTGTTGTCGAAGCCGAGGCTGGATGAAAAAAAAAGAAATTATTTTTTATATTATATTATATATATATATATACTATATAATATATATATATATATATATATATATAATAATATAGTATATATATATATATATTATATATAATATTATTATATATATATATATTATATATATAATATTATATATATAATATATATACGTATATCATGTATGTATATTAATTATATATAATTATATATTATATATATATATATATATATATATATATATATATATATATAATATATATATGTAGATATATATATATATATCTATATATATATATATATATATATATAAGGTATATATAGTATATATTATATATATATATATATAGATATATATATATATATATATATATATATATATATATACTATATATATATCATATATATATATATATATATATATATATTATATATATATATATATATATATATATATATATATATATATTAAAGGGTTCAGAGCTAGAGACTTCAAATTTTAAAAGGATGGAGTCGAGTAATTTTTAATTGCTGGAGCTTGGACCGGGATTTTAAAATGCAGGTCCGGCAAAATAATTAAGTTCTGTAGCTCTGGTTTTTTTGTTTGGAAAATTTTGTTGGGTAGGTAGGTGAAGGAACTGCGAATTGTGATCGTTTTTTTTATTAGACCTTTCATTTTCAGCATCGAACAATGGTGTCATGAAATAACTCGTAAGAAAAAAATCCTAATAAGTTGATATGTAAAATAGTGTGTGTGAGTGAGTCTTAGTTTTCCTTCATAATTCTTTTTTTTTTAAAAGTCAGACATGGTTTTAATTGATTAACAAGCAGAGACGTAATAATCTACAAAGTCCTTAGGTCTTTTATAAGAATGGGTAATTCACATGTTAGATATAAAAAAACAGCTAGTTGGAAGCAGTGGTTATTCACGGGTGATGTTAGATAAAAAAAAAAACAGCAAGTTGGATGCTGCGGAGTTGGAACAAAAAAAAAAAAAAAACCACCCCGGCCCTTGCTAGTAAATGGTAAGGAAATAAAATATTTTCTAAACCAGCATAAGTCATTATACAGTCTTGGTTTCAGGGGGGGAAAAAAAACAATATATAATACAATTAAATTGGACACCCAATAACTTTTTGCAAGGCCATTTTCAAACATTTCATATATTTTGATATAGCGATCTACATATAATGGAATGTTTATATCAATTTCTTTCTTGCCAGGGGGATAACAACATATGGTCACAAATTAATTTCTATAAACATATTTTATAATATAAGTCTTTTCGTGTGGCGAAGGTCCAATATGATCATATGTGGTGCTTATTGATCATTAAGATTTGGACACTACGCTCGACACTAACTTCACGGTTAGTCTTGCTCTTTGACGCACAAGGCTCTCTATCATTTCAATTTGATTATCGCTTTTTTATTACTACAATAAAGCCTAGTATTTTCTTTGTATACAATAAGTAGCGGTAGATATGAACTTGTTATATGATAAGGATATTAGTATTTGGCCTTGGCCAACTATTTTGAGATACACATTGTGTATTTTCCGCTCTTTGCAATAAGTCTCATTCTTAACTTTGTATATACATCGCATAGACCATTGAAGTGAATGTTATTTCAATAATTTCTCATAATATAGTGCTTTCCTGAGACCAAGGGCTTTGTTTCTTTCACTTGACTTCTTACTTATAAATAAATATCTAACTTGATATTGATCAGAATAATACTATTATATATATGTATATATATATATAATTAGCGAAATATTTTGAAAATTTGTTTTTTTATTGCTAAGTAGGAATCATCTTGGATGACCACTAGTGAACATCAATTATCTTTTAAGTGTATTATTTGTGATAGTACTATATGTTATTTTATATATATATATATATAATGATTGAAACAGCTATTTAATTCCTTAGCTCAACCATATAGAGTGTAATCATTAAGATACTGATATATGATATATATATATATATATATATATATATACTATATTGTATATACTCTATAACCATATTATGTCACATATATATTATATATATATAGTATATCATATATATATTATATATATATATCATCTATATATATTATATAATATACAAATATATATATTATATTAATATATATATATATTAATTATATAATATATATATAATATATATATATATATAGTATATATAATATAAATTATCCAATTTTATCATTATTTCTATCACTCTCCATATATTGTTCCTCTTTATTTGAGAAAGAGCCTTAAATATCTTTTATACATGAGAATCATTAAGACTAAATTTAATAAATTTATGAAGCTGCACTATTGATATAATGTTTCTGCATTTGGAACAATTTTCTTTATACGTTTATATATATATATATATATATATATAATGAGCCTGAAGTCACCTGAATTTATCCTATGCATATTTATTAGCTTGACTCTCATCATAGCTACTTTTATGACATCATCTAATGCATTTATTTCTAATTTTAATGTATTTTGTGATCATTAATACCCTATAATTTATTTGTTTACCTCAATAGTTTATCGTGTGGCATGTAATATATTACTGTTAATGTTTATATTAAAAAGCAACAAATTTTATTATCTTACAAATTTTAAAATTTTCACTATATATTTTGAGTTGGCTTAGTCTAATTTTATTGTGTAATATACTGATACACTACTCACATTAATTGAGTCTTTATAGTGCTTATGTGCTAATTATACATGGTAGTATTAATCTACATATATAGTGAAGAAATAAAGTACTTGTATTTACTGATATCTAGTTATTTATACCTAATAATAATTTTCTTACTGATGAGCAGCTACTCACTTAACTACTAGAATATATATAATTTTAATATTTATATATTACATTATTGAATCTTGGAATATAGGTTAATTTAATATTTTGTTTTCGTGTTTGTATACAATTATGTTGCTTTAAGTAACTAGGATTCATATGTGAGTATTTATATATAGTATATATATTAGTATATATATATAATATATATATATATATATATATATATATTATATATATATATTTTGTCCAAAAGAATTGGCAAATTTTGATTTCATCAAATTTTAAAAACTTTCAAAGTTTTTGAATGTAAAAATTAATATTTTTCAATGGAATTTGAATAATTACAAATAATATAATGAATGGTTAATTAAACGTGGATAATAAAAATCCTTCAACCATTCTTATAATTTAATTAAATTATTATTTTGTGTGGCCTCCCATCTTCTTGCAAACCTTCTCCAAACGCTTGGGCATAGTCAACCAGATTCTTGTAGGTTTCTGACGTTATTCTGTTCCATTCTTCTTGTATTGTTTGAAACAGATGTTCTTTATTTTTAGGCTTCTCATTTCTAGCTCTAATTCGTCTCCCAATTTAATCCCAAAGATGCTCTATAGGGTTTAAATCAGGACTCTGTGATGGCCTGGGTAGCATGAAATACCCTTCCCTTTGTAGTTTTTGATATAGGCTTTTCATGCTTTTTGCGTTGTGGTTAGGGTCATTATCTTGCTGATAAATAAAATTAGAAAAGTTCCCATGTAGTTTTTTTGCAGCAGGAAGAGCTATTTTGGTAAAAATATTTTTAAATACAATCTTATCCATTACTCCATTCTCATTCCCTTTTATCAGATGAAGTTTTCCAACCCCTTTTGAGCTGAAACATCCCCAAACATTAATACTACCACCACCTTTTTTTACAGTTGGAGTTAAACATTCAAATTTATATTCTTCCCCAGGTCTTCTATTTACTATTTTCCGTCTTTTATCACTTCCAAACAGCTCAAATCTGCTCTCATCTGTCCAAAAAACTTTTTCCCAGTCATCGTCCTTCCATTGCTTATGTGCATTAGCAAACTGAAGGCGAGCTTCTATGTTCTTTTTTGATAAAAGGGGCTTTCTTTTACTAATTCTAGCATAAATATTATTCTCACTAAGTCTTCTTCTAACTGTTTGACGACTTACCTTCGGTTCTCCAGTCTTTACAAGCTCTTTACTGAGATCATCTGCAGCCATAAATCTGTTTTCAATTGCGAGTAATTTCAAGTGTCTAATACCACGTTCAGAAAGAAATCGTTTTCTGCCAACCCGAGACTTTTTATGAAATCGGACTGTCGTTTCACCGATATTAAGTTGTTTGGCGATATGTACATTTGAATACTTGCCCTACTTAGCTATATGTTGTCAGCTGCCCAAGTTCATGATCTGAAAGCTCTCTTGATTTTGGCATGGCTAAAGAAAGACCCTTTTAAAAATATTTACAAAAAAAAAATGCTTAACGCAACCACCTACTCTTTCTCTTTTCGAAGAAGTTAAATTTTAGCCTCTAACTTGGTTTTAATAGAATAACAAAATAAATAAATAAATCTATGGATGAAAATTACCCTTCATCTTTAAAAATATAAAAATTCATATGTAATTGCAATATTTTTATGCAAATTTTAAGTTAAGTATATAGCTAAAAAATTAAAGAAGTTGAAAAAAAGCTCCGTTATTGAACTCCACGAAAATTAAAAGCTGTCAATTTGTCTAAACTGCTTGACTACAAAAATGCTTTTTGAGCAAATCGGCATGGAAAAGGGAGGCCCTTACAAAATATTACTTTAAATAAATTATAAGACTGGTTGAATGCTTTTTATTACCAATTTTCAGTTAATAATTCATTACTATTTATGATTATTCCAATTCCATTGAAAAAAATTAATTTTTACATTAAAAAAAATTGTAAAGTAGTTTGAAAATTTTATAAAATCCAAATTCGCCAATTCTTTTGGACACCATATATATATATATATATATATATATATATATATATATATATATATATATATATATATATATATATATATATATATATATATATATATATATATATATATATATATATATATATATTATATATATATATATATTTTATTTATATATATATATATATATATATTATATATATATATATGATATTATATATAATATATAATATATATATATATATATATTATATATATATATATATATTATATATTATATATTATATATATATATATATAATATATATATATATATATATACTAATATATATATTAGTGTTGCATTGATACCAAACTTTGAGGTTGATACTGATACTGATACAATTTCCCAACAATTTTCTGATACAGATACAGATGCCAATACCGATACCTCAAAATTTATAAGCGATATCATTGATACCGATGCTGATACCATATACTTTAAATTCTCTCTGAATGTCATATATATATATATAATAATATATATTATATAATATATAATATAATATATAATTATATATATATATTATAAATATATATATATATGTATATATATATATAATATATATATATATAGTATAATATATATATATATATATATATATAAATATAACTGATATATAGTACTGAAGATTCTATATGTGCTACACTGCGGCGGTACCCAGGCCGTAGCTCGCGAGCAACTATCGTTTAAATGTGGCTAGTGGATTAGGGATTCCCATCACGTTTATTAAAAAAAAATGTTTTAAAATTATATATATATAATATAATATATTATATATAATAATATATATATATATAGTATATATATATATACTATATATATATTATATATATATATATATATTATATAGTATTAGTTATATATATATATATAGTATATATATAACTTCCCAACTGAAAAGGCCAATCTCTTCGGCTCCTATTTTCCTCTAACTCAATCCCTGGACAATTCTGGCATTCCTCCTCCTTCTCCTATCAGGTGTCCTATGTCTTGCCTGTGATTACCATTTGATCGGGTACATGGGTTTCTGAGATCTATGAAGTTAGAAGGCGGGTGGCCCGGATGGCATTCCTCCCCGAGTTTTGAGGGAATGTGCTTAACTTGCTGACCCGCCCTCGTTCACTAAACTATATTCTCTATGTTCTCATACCTAGCACTTTCCGCTCAGTGTTGGAAGCACGCAGATGTCCAAACCTGTTCCGAAAAAAAGGAAAGCCGCTCTGATCCTTCCAACTATCGCCCTATAGCTCTCACTGTATTCTATCTAAAATCTTTGAAATACCTTTCTCAAACTCTCGCTTTCTTAGACCATGCCTGGAAATCTCATTCTTCTCTTTTCGATCGCCAGTAGGCTTTCGGCGCTCGAGGTTTACTGGCGATATACTTTTCTATTTAACCGATTTATGGTTTTCCGCTCTTAGGAACTACGGGATGACTTGTGTTGTGGTGGCGCTTGACATATAAAAAGCATTTGACCGGGTAATGGCAGCGCGTCCACTGCTCTCTAAGCCTCCCCTCCTTTGGGTTTGCCTCCTTCTGCTTTGGCTTCTTATGTCCTAGCTTTTCTTTCAAGAGCTGCAATGTCGGCTGTGGTTGATGGAGCGACTTCTTCTTTTTTTGTCAATAGTGGTGTTCTTCAGGGTTCTGTCTTATTCTCCTACTTTATTGCTACTTTTCATTAATGATTCTTCTCACGCTGCACATCTAACTCTATCACTCATATGCCGATGACTCGGCCTTTCATTCTTCAACTCCATTTCAATTCTGCTCATTCTTTTACTTCTAGAATTGCCTGTTGTTCTCCTTAATCTTTCCGATTCTATTCTCGCAAGATCTGGATAGAATTTCCCGATTGAGTCGTCTCAACCTTGTGAAATTCCATTCTTTAAAAAACCAACTTCTACAAATCTCCTCTCTAAAACACCTTCTTAACTTTCCTATCTCTTTCAACGATTCTCTCGTCTCTCCTGTTTGACAATATAAACATCCTTGGCCTTAACATAAAAAAAAAAAATGTCAAGAATGTCTTGGAAACCTCACATCACACCGGTTGCTAGGGCGGCCTCAAGAAACTGGGAGTTCTGTTTAGACTTCGCGAAACTTTTTTTTCCTCTTCTCAGTGTACTCCAGCTATACAAGGGTGTCATCCGCCCTTGTATGGAGTTACTGTTCCTCATATCTGAAGGGGCTCTGGTTTCCAACCGCCGCTTTTTGAGACAGGGTCGAGTCAACGGCACAAAGGCTTATAAACTGTCCTGTACCTTGCAGTTCACTTGACCCTCTATCTATGTGTGGCACGTGTTGGTGCTTTATCTCTTTTCTAATAGGTATCGCAGTGGCAGGTGTTCGAGGGAACTTACCGCATCCGCGTAGCCACCACGCTTTTTCAAGACGCCTCTTAGCAACAAGGGGTTGTCTGTGTCTGCGCACGAGTTTTGCGTTGATATTGGTAACTCCAGGGCTTGTTCGCTGGGGTGCTTCCTTCTTTCCTGCCACCTCTGTTCTGTGGAAATCTCTTCCATCTTCTGTGTTTCTGCTGAATTTAATCTCGCCTCACTTTAAAAGCCTTGCGGTCTATGCTCTATCTTCGTAAATTTGCGCTAGTGGATGAAATTTTGGCGTGCAACACGCCCCCTCACTGAATAAGGCTCTTCCCGTGAGTGGTGGTGACAACTGTAAAAATATATAGTATTTATATATATATATATATATATATATTAGTATATATATATATATATATATATATATATATATATATATATATTATATATAATATATATATATATATATATATATATATATATATATATATATATATAATATATACATATATACTATATATATATATATATATATATATATATATATATATATATATATATATATATATATATATTATATATATATAGTTTATATATATATTATATATATATATAATATATGATATATAATATATATATATATATATATAATATATATATATATATATATATATATATAATATATTATATATTATATATATAAAAGACGTTTTCGTTTTTTGCATTTGGTGATTACGAGACGTAAGAAATCCTCGAGTTTGCGTTCGTTTTTGTTCACTTACGCGAAAAATCTTAAAGAAATGTCACCAAAGCGTAGGATTTCCTTAATTCTTCTTTTAAGGTGGCTATTTCCCGTACTTGCGCGGATTTAGCCACGTTCTTACGAAAAATGGAAACAAAACAAGATGGCTGCGTTGTATGCCCCGTACGAATGTTTAATTCATAAAATTACTTTTAAATCTAATTTCTTCCAAATGGATAAAATCCATCAAAATATTTGATCAATTATTTGTAATATAAACCATTTGTTATTTTTTATTTCTGTTTATTCCAACACCCTAATTCTATCACAACAGCCGATTCCAAATGCTGAAACCAAGTTAAGCCTAGCACGAAACGCGGTCGTTTAAACAGGTGAATTCCCCCCCCTTGCTAAAACTGGGGTGAGTTATTTCTTATCGAGCGTAAGCACAAATGACAAAACGAAAAGGTCTAAATTAAAAGCAAAGAATATTACTAATAAAATTCATTCTATCGTAAAACGCTTTCGTATTATTACAATTATGATTAAAGGAGATAGGAATAAAGAAATAAGTTCCAAGTAAAACATTAGTGGGCTTTATACTTCTATTTATCGCAAGCCCCACTAATACTTTACTTGGGACTAATTTCTTTATTCTATCTCCTTTATTCATAAATTGGGGCCTAAGGCCCAGCATATACAAGCCTTTGTTATTTGTTCTGATTGGAAGTTTTTCCATAAAGAAATCACCTTTCGCCTAAATTTTTTCTAGGCTTTTAATCTTTATCCTCTAACTTTTTGGTAAAGCTTGTTTATTCGTTCTCGATAACACTTATCGCCCTAAACTACTTGCATATGATGTTCCTAAGCTTCCTGTTTAACGCTGCGGCTTGCTCTCCATTTCAATGATTCTTCACTTTCAGTTAGAAACATCTTAACAAAAACTTTTCCACAATGCAAAGTTTCTTATGTTTTTTATTAACAACAACTCAGTTTTGGAAGTTTCTTTAAGATTAAAGAAGCATCCCCGATGAAGCTTGAGCAAGGTCACACATGCGTTTTTACAGAATATAAATGTGGCCGACTGCAAACGTCGACTATGTAGGGTTCAAACTTTACAAAACTAAAGATGCGAGCTTTCAAACACATGGACATTTCCTTTCGAACTAAATCTCCACATTCTCTCAACAGAGAGAATTTAGCTGTCAGAGATCGCTATGACCTCAATAGGCACCCTATTTAATAATCTTTCAAAATTTTCCATTCTTCAAAATGCTTTACAGATGAAGAACTTAAAAAATTTGGAAATCTTTATGTATAAAAACACCTAAACCTACACACACTTAACATCCATAAGACGACTTTCTTTGGGACTCCTGAATTGCCTGAAACTAATTTTCCGAATTTCGTGGGCAAAATGCGAAATCGTTGATTTGACGATTTCTTACGAGGTTTATTTTTGTTTTGCAAACAATTTGAATCAGCTGTTGTGATGGAGCCCGCTCGATTTAGGATTAACAAAAAATAAAATAAAAAATAATAATAAAAAAAAATAACATGGTTTATAATTACAAAAAAATTGATCAAATATTGGAGGTTATCGATTTGGAAGAAATTAAGATTAAAGATGGAGTGTTTTTATAGAATGGAAATATTCATGCAATCAAACGGCCTACAACGCCGTCATTTTTTTTGTTTACACATTTCGTAAAACGTTATAAATTCAGCATCAACAGGAAAATAGCAACCTCCTTAGTAGAATTAAGGAAATGTCCTTACGTTTGGTAAAGGCATTTCTTACGATTTTGCAATAAGTTTTAG
>JABUQX010054043.1:25000-27500 GCA_015478945.1 Trachelipus rathkii | reverse complement strand
TTTTAGACTGTATGACTTATGACTTAATCTGTTATATATGTTTTTCTTTTTAGGGAATTATACTTTTTGAGGTGTTTTTTTTTCGAGGTTATGCGAAGTGATTTTGGATTTTTTGTGCAGTTGATGGTTATTTATTAATTTATTTATAAATTGACTTCAAACAAAGAAACTTACCTTAACGACCAGTTGTTTGGACGTCAAACCTGAATTTGGTGCATTCCTGTCACAGATTTACAAATGATCTCCGTACTAGAATTATGTTAATGAAAGATTTTCTTAAGTCAGTAAATGCCTGCTAAACCAACAACTAGTCTTTTTGCATTAGATTTACATGACAAACTTGAATGCAAACTGTGCAATCAAATGACAGAAAAAGATATTAGAAAAGATGTCTCTGAAGTACAGCCTGTCGAAGGCTCTCATCATTGGATCTAAGTATAATTTATTCATCAGCCAGGTGACAAGGAACAAAGATCTGATTATTTGCTAGAGGATTTGTACCCAAACGGTATCACGATTCTGTGCTGAGAAGCAAAGCCACCTACTCACTTTGCATGAGCTCATTTACCTTGATTAAAATTCAAAATATTTTGGAATGGTGATTGTCCTTTCTAAGCGACTTGATGAGTTTTTCTTACTTCTATTAGTACCTGGGAATCAATGTTTTGTGGAATTGTGGCAAATTATTAAATTAGGATTGATATTTTCGCATGTAAATACGACAGTTGAAGCGAGGTTTTCTTTGTAAATAAAGCAAATTTAGTAGAGAATCTGAAAGAACAGGTCTGATTTCTCAAAGAACATTGCACAATGCTATAAGATCTCATGAAAAGTATTCAATAAAGTTCTATCACTCAAAAAATGTTGACAATGTAAGAGCTCATAGCAGATATGAAGAACATCTCAAAGTGTCAAAACAGAAAGAAAATAAAAAAGGTTGAAAAGAAATTAATATCAGAAGTAGGAAAACATTTCGTTCTTTTTTATTAATTTTTTTTGTATTTTTTTTAATAAATTTTTTGTTCGTTGTTTTTTTGTTGTTGTTATTTCTTGTGTTTTGTTTTTTATTTTTGTTTTTTGTTTTTGTTTGTTAGTTAGGATATTGGCAGCTAATCACCGGTTATATTCTTTTTGTTAAATTAAATTGTTTACTTTTGAAAAATAAAAAAGGAGCGCGTTGGACGGCTATGGGGAAGGTATAGGCTTGATTACTAAAAAAAACCATTTAATTTGTTAAATCTAAAGTAAAGAAAGAATGGAAAATAATGAGCAATGAACTTTATCAATAATGTATGACCTGAGTAATAGGTGCAAATAATGATTAATAGATATTTTTATCCACCAAAAATAACGAACACGCTGGTCAGGGAAAATTTGCAGATTTGGTCAGGGAAAGTCAGGGAAATCAAATTCAAAATTTCAGTGTGAACCCTGCATTTGCTGCAATACGTAAACGCTCATCTTGGATAGGATTCAGAAGGCGTAAGTAGAATGCAGAAGTTTGGCGATAGATAGCGCATCCATAGTAGGGATGCCGAAAGAGTATCAATATATATATAGATATTGATATTTTTCCGATACTATCGAAAAAGTTTCAAGGATATTTTTCAGCCGATAGGTAGATATTTCTTCTTCAGTATATCATCGTTCATTTTTATTTGTTATAAATAAGTTTGAGCACTTTTCAACTAATGCAAATAGGGTTGCAAAATGAATATTTAAAAAAAAAAAAAATTCTTTTTTATATTAGAAATTTTTATACTTAAATAAGTGTATTGAGTAGGGACGCAAAAGAAGCAAATTTAATAATATTTTGATATTATGCTTATGCTTTTTAAAGCATAAGGATTATATAAATTTATATCAAACTGTTATGACAGAAAAAGGAAGGTTAATTATTATTATCATCATCTCCATCCAGATTGGGGGTGAGGTGCGTACCATACACCGGAACAGAAAAGTAGTAGAAATGACGCAAGTCGAAAAAGAAAGCTCAGACTTACCGCCCCGTACCATTAATTAGTAAGAATCGTCGCAATCAGAAAATCACTGAGGCTTCACGAGACTGCGAGAACCCTCACTTGTGATATCGTAATGTGGGGTTCACCCTGGGCAAATCCACAACCTACTCTTCACAAAACCGGCCATTCACTCCTGTCATGCACCTTTTACTCTCTCGCTCTTTTTATGCAAGCTCACATTTCTATGTTTATACTTAACCCTTTAGTTATATTCACTAAAAAAAAATATAAAGGCTCCAGGCGCACGTTTTTCGAATTCACCAGCAACCGCACCTATACATCCGATATCTACAACACCGAAGCTATCATCCATCTCTTTAACAAATGAACCAAACCATCTCAAATGATACTCTACGTTTATTCACATATTTACGCCCTTCACACACAACTCCCTAATGAGTTCATTTCTCATTTTACAACAGATTTGGGTTGTACGACCGGTTATTGGTAAAGGCTTCGCCATGAATGAGAAGTAAGTA
>JABUQX010054043.1:17500-20000 GCA_015478945.1 Trachelipus rathkii | reverse complement strand
CAACAGGGGAAACTTGCATTTCGCGATCTTCCGCAGATAGGCGTTCGGCAACCACTTGGTGGTCCCAAGAGTGTGCACAAGTTAACTGGGAGAAGAAAAAACTCTATAGGCAATACAAAAGGACCCGCACCATCCTAAACATGATTCTTTTTAAAGCAGCTGCGGCGATATCTCGTTGAATTAATTGCCAATCACGTAAGCAATACTTTCGAACTTATACTTCAACTGTCAACTCCACAACTCCCATCATATTCACCCCTCTGCTTCAGAGTTCTTGCTGGATCTGTATAACATAATCTGGATCTAATCTCTTTCCCATCTATTTGGACTACAGCTTTTGTAACCCCTATTTCCAAACCTGGGAAAGACCCAGAGTTGGCGGACAACCAAAGATCAATTTCGCTGACCTGTTTTACTTGTAAATTAATGAAGAAAATGGTTTCAGGCCGCCTCCTCCCTGTTCTGGAGAGTCGCCAGGCTTTTTCAAACTTTCAGTTTGGTTTCCTCAAAAAATCGTTCGACCGTGGATCCCTTACTAAAACTGGATCATGACATCCGGGAATACTTCTAAACTGGTCGGATGGTTGTTGGTGTATTTTTTCATCTTGAAAAGGCTTATGACTCAACGTTGAGAACTGGGGTTCTCCTTAAACTCCACTTGCTAGGTTTCCGAGGACCGCTCCCTCTCTTTATTAAGTGCTTTCTGTCAGACAGATCCATCCATGCTTGGTGCTCTTCTGTTCTATCACGCCACTTTAAACTGGATGAAGGCGTTCCGCAGGGCAGTGTTCTAAGTGTATTATTATTTGGTCTCAGATTCAATGACATCGTTACTTATATCCCAGCGACGGTCAATTTTTCTGTATGTTGATGACCTGGCGCTAAATATTGCCGGTGTTAGGCTGCCATTTCTTGAAAGGCAACTTCAACTAGCTATTGAGAATATTTCACATTGGGGTAATTCCCTATGGCTTCCATTTCTCACCCACCAAAACCTCAGCAGTGCTATTTAGGGAAAAAAGGAGTAGAAGAACCTGCCACCTTCCTCCCGCGAACCTAATATCATATGGTTCACTCATTCCTGTAACTTCCCAATCAAATTTCTAGAACTCATTCCATTCTAGCTGACCACCTAACATACGCACAGCACATTAAACTCTTGAAAACAACTTATCATCGCGTGCTTGACCCATCACGTTATCTCGCCTAAAAAAAACGTTTATAAATTTGTTTGAAAATTACCAGCAATCATCATGCAGACTTGCTAGTTTTTCCCAAATACATACCAGACATATATAACCGAATTAGGCTACTTCCTTTCGACTTGCTCCGAAAGTTCAGAATAGAAAGAATCATTCTGCACATCTCTCCATTTTGTGCAACCACTCAGACTTTTCTGTCTCCCATGATGGTGACTCCGCTTACAACAGCTTGTTCACGGGGACAGAATTACGAGCGACCCTTATAGATTGAAAGGATAGAACATTGGGGTCCTGATACGACTGAGAATCGGCCACTCACGATATCATGTGCTTTGCCGAGTCTATACACCTCCCTATTTTATGACAGGATGTCTCGACTTGTAAACACTTCATAACAAGTACTTCTATGCTCTGATTCTTCGCTCTTTCGATCTCATTCATCTTACCATTTAAATGATACATCACCTTCACCTGTTCTTGTACGTTCGTATCTGAGTGGAAGATGTTTCACCCTACCTCCATATGGCACAAGGAACATATTGTCAGTATTCCTAAACAGAGGAATGACCCCATACTTAGAAAATAACTGCAGACCTATGTTTAGAGGATAACCACAGATCTTTTGTAATAATAACACATGAAAACTGATATAGAGAGTGTCAGCAAACTGTCTTATCCCAACATGAGAAAAAATCCTGAAGCTTTCTTCTCCGATTTTATTTCAGAAAACAACGTTTCACGTTCGACTCTATTCTCTGCTTAGGTAGTGACATTCGGGAGGCTTTCTCAGTCAACAAAAGATCTAAGCGGTATTTTTTAACCTTTCGAAGTCGATGCTCAGATATAAATATTCCAGATATCAATCAGTATCTATATTCTCCAACGTTGAACTTCTTTCATCTTTTCGTTTTCTTTTTTCCTCCATACCATAGAGAACTCTGGGTGGCTCGAGACATATTAAACATGCACTCTATTTTTGAAGAACTCCAATTTCAGCAGAAGTTTAGTTGCCGCTGTATTTGGAGGTTATTAATATTTATCCACTACTACTAAAAAGACATAATTCCAATTTTTTTTTTTAGTTTGTTTAAAAATATAAACGATCTTTGGAATCTACTTTACAGGTAGAACGACATAAGAGCCTCTAAGTCTCGCTACGAGAGAGAAATCTTGTCAATATTTCATCATAACATTTCATTAACATTCAAAACATTCAAACTGATTTACTTAATAATTATGTTTTCAAATGTTGCCATCAGTATAGAAAATGAGCATTAACAATTTTAAACACCATTTGA